>JAOEHV020032999.1:0-17838 GCA_025447995.2 Isaurus tuberculatus | reverse complement strand
AAAATCTTAAAAAAAAAAAAAAAAAAAAAAAAAAAAAAAAACAGGGCCGAATACTTGTCTCATTGCCTGCCGGAACGAATAAAAAATAAGAGTGTACCATGTGAGACTCAAACTCATAGCCTTAATATCATAATTATCACGCGCTCTACCAACTGAGCTAACGGAGATTCATAAGCTATCGTGTTATCCTTGAGTGAAGGCATGACCAAGACAAAAAAATTTGACAACTGATCCTTATAAATGCGAGTCTCGAACTTATGGCCTACGCCTCACTAGTACCACACACTACCGATTGAGCTAACAGGACTCGTTAGCTATTTAGTTATATATTAAGAGGTTGATCGTCGAGTGACCAAGACAAAACAATAGACAAGTGATCCTTAAGAGTCCCGAACTTATGGCCTTAGCGTTAGTAGCAAAACGCTCTGCCGACTAAGCGATCGTTGCGTAAATGAATGACAAAAAAAAAAGACTGGTCCGCTTGAGAATCGAACTCGGGATCTTAGCATTATTAGCACCACGCTCTAAAGACTGAGCCAACGGACGAACAACGGACATCCTACAAATTATTATTTGTTTGACTGTAGCAAAGGAACGAACAAGACAAAAAAAATGTCATGTGTCCGCATGAGTCTCGAAGTTATAACATTAGTTTTAATAACACCACGCTCTGCCGACTGAGCCAGTGGACCTACGAGGGACATTCTATAAATTATTATTTATTTGACTGTTGAAAAGGAACAATCAAGGCAAAAAACTAATGCTGTGTCCGTATGAGTCTCGAACTTATAACCTTAGTTTTATTAGTACCACGCTCTGCCGACTGAGCCAATGGACAGACGACGGACATTCTAGAAATTATTATTTATTTGACTGTAGAAAAGGAACGATCAAGACAAAAAAACTAATGTTGTGTCCGTATGAGTCTCGAACTTATACCCTTAGTTTTATTAGTACCACGCTCTGCCGACTGAGCCAATGGACAGACGACGGACATTCTACAAATTATTATTTGTTTGACTGTAGAAAAGGAAAAACCAAGACAAAACAACTAATGCTGTGTCCGTATGAGTTTCAAACTTATAACCTTAGTTTTATAAGCACCAAGCCGCCTCTGCCAACTGCTAACTCTAACCGGGTGTTTCGTTTGCCAGTAGAGAGTTATATACTAAGAGGTTGATCGTTCAGTGAATGCATGACCAAGATAAAAATAGAAGACAGGCCTGTATGAGTCTCGAAATCATGGTCATAATGTTATTAGTTCACCGATCTGTCGCCTCAGCTAACGGTCCTGCGATAGTCGTTGTGTTGCTTACTAAGAGGTTGAACGTTTTGTCAATGGATGGCCAAGATAAAACAAAAAGACGAATGGTCCCGGAGTACCCTTAGAATACCCTCGATATCAAGCTTGATTTAGCTTTAGCTTGACGCTCACAATTTGAACAAAGATATAAAAACATGATTTCTAACCACTCTACCTTCCTGACTTTTCTAAGTTGGACGCTAAAATAAACATACTCACCCAGGTCCGTGAAGTTCATGGATGTAGTGTTGACTGAATCAACTTCTTTAGTTTTCCAGTTCCTAGCAAACAGTTTTCTTGTATGGACCCTAGATCCTCTGAGCATGTCGTATGTGTAAACAGGAAGAGTCCATGAAACCTTTAGTGAAGTCAATGTTTTTTCGCATACAGCTTCTAGTTGTGGAGGCTCTATTGGGAAAACAATACCGTACATTTGTGTCATTCTTTGTCTGACTTTCAATACAATATTAGAAAAGGTTCCTCATTAGAATTAGCATGAAGAACAAGGAAAACAATTAATACTAGTATTGTTCTAAGTATTTTAAAGTTATGAGTCATGGAGAGATTACCCTTTTTGGGAAAATCGTTAACGTTGTACGCATGTCTGAACCCTGGAGTGTCTTTCAACAATAACATGCTATAGGTATACCGCGAAGAAGCAGGAATTTAGAATTTTCTCAAAGGTAGTTTTTTTCTGCCAAGTATAATACTAATTTAGTCTTAAAGCGCTAAAAATGTTTAAAATTGAAATTGTATACGATTGCAATAAACTATTTTCCGTCGATGTTACAAAGCAGCTTTAAAATTGCAAGACTTGAAAGTCAAATGAAATTGTTATTTTGCCCAGCTTAAGTCAATTTATCACAATATCACTTCTCCTCACATTAAATATTAAACAAAAATTGATATTGTAAATTGTATAAGTTACCTACCTAAAAAGTATTACAATAAAATCTGGAGAAATTCCTTATCAGTCTTAACGAATTACCATTTCATACCTAATTATCGTTATGTTTCACAGTTAAGGATAAAGTAGGCAGTGTGGCTCAGTGGTTAGAGTCGGGAATTTGAATGCGGGGGACCGGGGTTCGAATCCCCGACTGTGACTACTGAATGTATTTGTCTTAGGTGATCCCAAGGACAAATTCACCACACTTTGTAAATAGCCAATTGTTTTGCCTCCTACCAGTTGGGATTCTTAATTGAGGGAAGGTGGCCGGGATTTTAAATTTGGCAGCTGAAAAGCCCCTTTCGGGGGTTGTTATTAAGTATTTATATTTATTATATTATATTTATATATTATATTAAACTCACCTAGCTTGTATCTGCATATATCACCAGCCATTTCTTTCGTTCTAAGTTTTTGATACCACACAGCAAGATCATCGAAGGAAGCGATGACGTCCTTAAAAACACCAAGACCGTTTCCCCGACCAAGGAAAAAATGAAACGCATCTGGGTTTCTTCGAATTACTTTTGATGTTGGTGTGATTATAGTAACCCCACTTGTGTTAGTACAACTTAGACTACAGTCTTTATACAGCATCAATCCGGTCGTTGCCTTCCAAAGAAAACCAATATGCGCCCAGATATCGGGCTGCAGGTTAAATTGACATTGCCATTTTGTTTTTCCGTCGCTTACTTTTACGACAAATCTACTGGTTTTCTTGTCCATAGGATCCATGTAAAGCACAAAACCTTGCGAGTTCTCAGCAAGACTAGCGGTGCCGAGATACACTTGTTTCTTGTAGCTGCTGCTTGAAGGATACTTGAACCAAAAACTAACAGTCAGAGCTGAATTACATCTTTGTGGTTCAGCGAGGCACTGTCCTTTGTAATCCCCCATATTCAAATGAGCTTTGCCATTACTCTGTAAATACCCACTGCCCGGTCCTGGAAATACAACACTTTTCCATTTTCCAAAAAGAAGTGCGGTTCTATTCGTACGAATGTCTTTTAAGACGGTACTGCGGTCAAATGGCCAAAAGTTTATTGCTGAGTGGTAAGAAGTACTAAATTCTGCAATGCAGAGAAGAACGTGCACATTAATATCGGTATCTGGAAAATAACATCTTCTAAACTTAAGGGGGCATTACAGTCACAATTTAGGCAGTTGGTAGAAAGAAGTGAAGGAGGATTTGGAAAGGAAAAAGTTTGAGGACGGATACCAAACCGTGGCTCCAAACAGATGGAAGGTGTACCTTCGGCTGGCGGACGGTTTGGTGTTCGTCCATCAAATATTAATTCCTAAAAAAATTTTCAAATACCACTAATATAAAATTCACTACATTCAAATTTCTCAAAAAAAAAAACAACCTTCCCCTTCCCCCCCGAAAAATCTGTAAATATTTATGAGTCCTTCTCATTTACCGATCTATCAATCTATGATGGGGAATCGGAATTTTCAAAATATTCACTGCGATATTATATAAATGGCTCCAAATTTGACAAAAATGACATGATTGACTGTAATGCTGCCTTAACTGAACTATTAGCATGCAATAGTGAGGCTTCGTTGCTCTCATTGGCTAAAAAAAAATCTTTGTCTTGTCACAGGTGCATCTGAAGATAAAACTAGCTTCGTTTCATAGGCTGCATCGCGAATAGTTAAGCGTTATATTTGCAGGATGTGGCTGAAATGATAATCAGGAGTATAGATTACCCATGTGTACTAGTATCACGTACTTGCGGCCAATAAAAATGCGCACTAAGGCCAAGTTGGTAAAGGTAATTAGCCCATCGATATACCATAAATATAGATGAGCCTGACCGTTCGGTCTGGGTAGCAGTTTCATACTGGGAAAACATCATGGCTTACTCCTGATTGGCTGGCTGGCTTCTCAGACACAAGAATAAAAAATAATAAAAGTGTGATGCTTGTGAGATGCTGTTGCAGAATTCAGGCTAACCATTTTCTATGGTAAATTTTAAGATGTAATGCCCGTCACTATGGTTGCGTTAGTGCCCATATCAGCGACAGCAAGTACTTGCACTTGATACAAGTACGCATGTACTGTCCTCACTTGTTACTTAATAGATAAATACCGTATTTCCTCTGTTTAGCCCCCTGGGGGCTTATTTTTTGCTACCTTTCAAGTGGGGGATTATTAGAAGGGGGGGCTAAATAGAGGCTGGGGGCTTAATAAATTTTCACCCGAAATTGGTACTGCATATACTAATTCACACAACACATGCATCAATATCAATTTGTATTTATCAAAATACCCAATCCAGTACATGTATTTTTATTTATGAAAAACAGCATAAGTGAACTTTGTATAACACTACATTCAGTCAGTTCAATTTATATATCGTCCAGTTCATCATTGCTGTCATCGATGGGAAGTTCTTAAATTACAGAGGGTGGGGGCTTATTTTTTTGCTACCTTTCAAGTGGGGGATTATTAGAAGGGGGGCTAAATAGAGGGTGGGGGCTAAATATAGTAAATACGATAAGGGAAAATATATGGATTCTCAAAGTAATCGGTTTTCCGTAAATGCTTTATAATTGCCAGTTACTGTATGGTATTCAAGATGATTACGGGAACATCTCCACTACTAGTAAGCCTGTATTCTTATTTTCTACTACTAAGTTAAGCTCAGAGAGAAAAATTCACCGCACCTAATTTGGAGCTGTACTTAACTCCTCAAGGACAAGGTAAATAACGAAGGTGGACGCCTAGAAGTAGTAATGGTTAAGCTAGTGTTTATACTCTATGATGGTACAAGAAAGCTTAGAGAAATTTCGTTGATCTTTCCATATTTGAAGTTTGCATACGAATTCTTGATGCGAATTTTACAGGTTTAGAAACGTTAAGACAAAAATTCTCAAACGAACTTGTTCTGCTACAAAAATTGATGCAGGCTGAGTACTAGTTGGCATGGTTGAGAATCGTTTTGCGCTAAAAACATTAAAAATTCTGGCATTGATTAAACATCCAAAAATGCGAGCGTGTTGGATAACTTTATACGACGATGCTTATTAACCATTTATGAACCTGTTTCTTTTCATTTTTAAAAGCACCTTGATAAAAGACTGTCACAAAAAGTAAACTTTTCTCAAATACTTAAGTGGTCATATTTATAGAATTAAACTAACTGAACAAAAAACAGACTTGTTTTGCGTCTTATTTTTAAGTAAAAGACCTTTTGACAATGAGTGCTTTTTATGTGGCGAATTAAACTACAATGTTGATCATTAAAACCTTTTTTTAAAATAAAGACATGCTTTGATGAACAAAAGAGAAAAAACAGGCAAGATATCAGCACAGGAAAAGTTTGATAATTGCTTTGCTTTCCTTTTTTTGACCTTTTTCTTTTATGTAAAATACCTAGAAATGATGATATACTATTATCGAGCTTGAAAAAACAAACTATGTCTGAATTATAGAGATTCAAGATTTACCTTGAACTTTCTACTTTCCTTACTTAACCAGCAAACCAGCTAGGGAACTCAAATTTCAAATACTTGATTTACTGACGGACATAAACCAGTTTAAAATAAATTAAAAAACATGAAAGGTTGCACTCACGACATGTAGGCAGACCGCACAACAAGGGGTCTTTGTCAGACCCTAAACTTAGAAGAGAAAGTGCTGTGTTCACCCGGGGCAATCATTCCCCAATTACTATTGTTCTATTTTTGAGATCGCGTGACTGCTTGAAAAATCCAGTTATTTAAGTGAGTAACCAAGAAAGTTACTAATTTAATTAACAAATTATTATATTTCAATTTTACGCTAAATAAAAGAGGAATATTTATAATTGCCAAAAAAGAATGAATGAAACCTGATTTTGTCAATGTGCGTGGCAACTTCTCAGATTTTTTTTCTTTACTTACAGTTTCATTTCCTAATAGGAAATCGTTCCAAGATGGCTGGACACCCTATATGATATTGAACTTTTGCACAGTATCTGTTATTTAGGAGGTTGGTCATCGAGGCCTTACATTCAGTGGTATATTTTGAACCCTACAAATTAATTGTTGCTGTGCTGTGCTTCTGTAACGTTTCATATACATCGTTTAATTTTTGAGGAGTTTTTTTGGAGACTTGACACCCGAAGGGCGAACGAAAAGAAATGTTTTTTTTTTAATCTTCCTTTCACATTGATGATATTTTTAATGAACGTAGCAGTTTTGTTAAAAAAATAAAGCTTGTAATGACGACTTTGGATGCCTAAATCAGAAACATTAAATCAAAAGCCTGCAGCAAATTTTAAGTTGAGGTGTTTTCAATCTCTTATCAAAGAGACTCTAGTCTGGTCTGAATTTATTAAACGATCAGTCATTGTTTTCACTTTGCATTTTTTAAATTAAGTATACTGAAAAATTAACTTCCCCACCGTTCAGAGATTAGTGTTTTTGTTTAACGAGTGAATTAAATTATTTATGTGAAAAACAGTTTGTAAGTTTTCCCGACTGTTCGTCTGGAGTATTTATTGTCTAGTTATAGTCTGCATGGCGGACTCGGCTTCTCTATTGAGTGAAATATATAGAAATCGAAAATTCTGGTACATGATTAATAGAGATCCAATTGAAAAACTAGCACCTCTGGCTCACCCAGAAGAACATAACCTCCACATCAGTCTAAAAGTTGAAATCAATTTGTTATATTATTTAGTCTGAAAATCTTCTTCAAAGCACTTGGTTTCTACTTGTGTTTATTTAATAATTCAGTTTGGAGTGGTTAATGTGACCGTTTTATAGAAAACATTTTATATGCATAACTCGTGGAGACAAAAAATGAAAATACAGTTCATATATATGATAGTGTAACTGTAGGAATCATATATGTTTCTATAGCTTGCAGTTCAACATGCAGTGAGGAATATCTTTTAAACATTTAAGATATACTCTAGCACTTCTTGGGGTTATCATTTTCGTATCAAAAACATTGCATCGGTCTTCGAGGAAGGGCTCTCAAACACTAAATAAACACGGCGCCAAATTATTTGTCGAGTAATTACTTTGGTATGGATAAACCAAATTATATCACTCACCTGCGCTGGAAACTTTTGGTTCCGTCAGCAAACCAACAGTAATAACAGCAAACAATATTAACGCCAACATTGTAACGGATGACAGCTTCCTGTTTTAGTTAGCTGAACTAAATGTACTTTCCAACTGTTAATTTACCGCCTTCTGAAGAACTGAAACGAGGTCTCTATTTGGTCGCTTGACAAATAGCTCGGGTGTCCGCTCACTGCACCAGGTGGTACTTTCCCAGTTTATAAGTTCTTCAAATGTACTTTAATTCAGTCCACATTCCTGGAAGCAAGTATTTCAAAGATCATTTCTTTGTGGCCCTTTGTTTTGAAACACAATCAATTTGCCTATCAAACTGATAAGCCATATTTCTCAGTTACACTTAGAGCACGACATGTCCCGTAATGTTGACCGTGTCAAGAAGCTTAGCTGAAAAAAGACTGCGTTAATAGTTAACAAAAAACACAAATGAACGTGTAAATTTTAAACATATTCCATACCTTGACATGATACATATGTTGTACAGCTGGTTTATCTGTAACAATCTCTTTCAAACTTCGTTGGTCAGCAAACCTAATCTTACACAAATTGATTTAAGCTTTCAATGGTTGTAGCGACACCCTTTCAGAAACACACGCACATTTCATCTATGATTTGTGATATTTAATGTCGACGGCTTCGATGAGCTTATCAATATGCGGACAGAATTTTGGAACCTAAACCCGCCAGATATGACCCTTTAACCCCTGAAATATTGCTGCTTTCATACCGCAGGTTTTCATTAATGAAATATTGTTTACAGGCCACAGAATATTTTTGATTTGTGGCAGCACTAGCAGCCAAGCCTTTGATTGGATCTGAATGAATGTGAAAAAATAGACACTTCGATTCTAGTCAGCCTGCCACCATTTTCTTGCCTAAAGAAAACACAACCGGAAGTGACGTAACGACCGATCCTCTGAAATACAAACGCCAGCGGCCTTTCAATTTGCTGTATTATGCATAGGTTAAACCTTTAAAGGAAATGGGTTCGTTTTGTTTGATGAGTCTTTTATTGACTTATTGTCTGTTATCGGATTTTCCATGAAAAGGTATGTGGGTAGAACCTATTGAAACAGAGAGTTTTAATGGTTTCTGTGGTGTAGGACCAACTTCCCACGCAGAGTGCCAAACAAACATTGATAGATCTGATGAACGTTGTTTATAGATTGGCGGTTATACTCGCGAGTACATTGATAACTTGTCATGTTAAGCGTGTAATGTTATTACAATTACTGAGCATGGAATGTACAAACACTTTGTGCCCCGCTAAGACTATTTTGATGGTAATTCAAGATATAAGCATTACAACAGAGGAATGGAATGCATAACTATATCATTTTAAGCTGGGATGTTTTGTCTGGAAAGCTACAATAAGAAAGATAAATCCCTCAAAAAGTTATTCAAATCCTCATTAAGACACAAAGGAGAAGCACCGCCAAGGCTGCCAAGTTTTTGTTCAGGGTTCTTAATGGAGATAAAAAATCATATTGATATAGAAGACTGAAGAATACATAGTCTGTTATCAAAATCAGATATTTCACCAGATTGATAATCTGTAATCAACAGAGGAGAAATTTAAAAATGGTTTGTGAGTTTTTCGATAAATTGAAAGTAAGGATAAGATTAAAAGTATTAAGATTTAATAAATGTAAATCAATTGCTTCCTTTGAAATTGTTTTTAAACAAATTCCTTCGTTTAAGAAATCTGATCAAAGGGCAATTCCTGTCTTATATTCCAAATATCAGTTGATATATCTTGTATCTTTGTTGATAATTATAAATCGACTTTCGTTTGGTTTCAACAATTGTGTTTTCTGTTTTTTTATTTCATTTAATGTTAACAAAAGTGATTAAGTTTTCCACTGCTTAAAAAAAATGTCAGAGCACAGTTGTCATCAATTGAGAAATCTTAAAAAAGTACATTTCAAGACATTAGGACTGTTTTCATCATCGCTTCCTCAAATGAATGTTATACACAGCACTTGAATGATGGAAATTGTTTTAAATCTGATTTTTATTTCTTCGGAAGAAGTGGGTAGGAAAAACTATTTCTTGTGTTGGTTTGCGTGATTTCTCGTGTACTTTCTTTTATTACTCTTAAAAGTGTAGTCACAGTTGTAATGACGATATAATTAAAAATTTTCTATTTCATTTAGTAAAAACAATTAAGAAACACTCGAAGTCCTTTTTCTATATTGAAAAAATATTATAATTGTAATTACGCAATGAAATAAAGCGGAAAAAACACTTGTTCTTAAAATTAAATAGCACGTTTAACGGTAAATCAAGTTTCTAGAAGCCTATACTGCCGTCTTAATTTCAGTTATCTACCATTTTACAAATAAAGGTTTCGAATTTTGTGACTTAAAATAGAATCCTCGGTCGCTAAAGCTTTTAAATTCCTGTCTTAATTCTAATTCCAACTCCTACAAAAGTGCAATTAAACATACTTTTTAAAGTCTTCTTATCATATAGAAAATTCCACTCAAATCCAACCCACATTCCTTACTATTTACAAAAATATTGGGCGTCTTCAAATTGGGCAGAGTAAATTTAAAAGGATTGGTTGAAAATCCGGAAACACCTCTATCTAACTTTATGTATTTGTGTCAAAATCTATTAGAAAATTACATGAATGAATTACTTCACTTATACAATTATGTTTTGATTGAGTAGTAATATTTTTATAGCTAAAGTAAAGATAGCTTAAGTGGTTTTGCAAATAAAACAAATTATTATAATGAAATCAATTTTAAAACAATAGAGGAAAAACTAAGTTCAAATTTGAAATGCGTTTTAAAATTCTAAATAGTCGAATTTCATTCGTTTTTTGTCTGAATGACACCCACGAACATTTGAGGTGTTGTTTGTTCTTTCCCTAGAGATTTTATGCTGATTTCTCAACACATGACTTAATAACAACAATTGTAAATTGTTAAACAAGCTGTCTAGAAATAAAAATGAGAGCTAACTTAGCTTTGAAGTTTTTAAACAGAGTTCTTAAAGTTAGTCCTACTACACTGAAAAGGCACCTGTTACGAAAGCCGACAGAGCATAGAAGGTGTTTTAAAATAATATTGGACAAAACTTTTCACCTTGTAAGCTGATTGGTTAGAATTACGTTTACAAAAACAGCTTTACGCTATTTATATTGGCTTTATTTCTAACGTATAAACTTAATTACTTTTCGACTGTATTCGGCAAAACTTCGAAATAATTAAAAACGGCTCAGATATACCCAAACAAAAACCTAACAAGCCAACTCTTGAAACAGTTTATACTTATTTCCAATGCGATTCAATTCACCAACTCACCTAGAAAGATTCAATTAATTTTTTTAATTAATGTTGTTCTACTCAACCTCTTACTAACTGAAAATTTTGTATTTCACCAGTTTTTCTACGACGTCATGTTCTTAGGAATAGTAGAACAGCTACTTTTCAAAGTGTACACCTGAGAAATAAAACCTTTGTGATGTCTATAATGAAAAGCAGTAATTAAAATGATGCATTTCTGTTCTCAAATACTCCTTACCAAAGCAGAAGGAAATAGCGACTGTCAGCGGAAAACAAGATTTGGCCAAAGGGAGATATATTCGTAATAGTTTACCATATTTGCTCATTGATAACGACTGGAATTTTCAAAGCCCTGAGCTGACAACAACACACCGCTAATGAGGTAAGACGACCCGGCCAAATTAAACTTATTTTTCTTTGATTACTAGAGTTTCTTCAACCTTGGTGGAAGGAACATAGAATTTAACCAATTTTCCGAATTCTAATGTATAATAATAATTCTAAATTAACTTTCTTTACATTGATTACAAGCCATTAAATTGTTAAAAATATTAAGGAGCATTAAATATTCGATTAACCATCGAATGAATACCTCGCATAGTTTTCGTATTTACATTTACCAATTGTTAATTGTCGCCTCATTTTAGAAATAACTGAAGGGGATACTGCAGATTAATTCTTTTGGCCGGTAGCTCCAACATCGTTCAAAGCGACAAAAATCAGTTAAACTGATTTACCGTTGATTTTGATATTGAAAGCGGTACAAAGTAACTGATAACTTGGTCTTAATTTTCGGTACTATAACAACACTTTAATGAAAGAAGTAAGTTATCTAGATCTGTTACTTTTGGTTCCTTTAGGTTTCCTGGTATTGAATTATTAAAATTAGTTACTTATAACCAGTTTGTTATTATATTAAAAAAAATTAAAAACATATCATCATAAAAAAGAATAACATATATGAAAAACATAATTTTAATGGGACTTTTTCAATTTTTCAATTTTATTTTAAACGCAAATCTTACGAAGAAAACTTAAAGTTTATGTAAACATTGTTGAAAACGCATGAACGCAAGTAGTCCTCGATAACATATAAGTACTTTTAGAAAGACCAAATACGTTTTAATGATTCCATATTACTGTATACAAAATGAACGAATTAACAAAACAACATTTGTGAATGAAAAGAGATGTACTTAAACCGAACATACTTAGAAAGGTCAAAAGTATTTTTTCCTTTTTTTTTCAAAAAACAGCACATTTTTTGTACTCGTTTGAGAGTTTAGTCTACTCTAATTGATAGTTTAAGAGGATTTCCCACCTTACTTTTTAAATTCTTTCATATGGTGAGGTAAAATAGCATACTAAATCGGCTTAAAAGTATAAAAAGCGAAATGAATGTAAACATGTTTACACTACATGAAGTGTAGCTTTCAACCTGGTTTCATAGATTAAGAACGTCGCTACTTCAAAATGAGGCACTCAGCTAAAATTCCGAGTCATTGAAGGAAATTGAACCCATAACTTTCACTGGTCACTCATATTTACCGACCCACAGTTTCTCTATCCATCTTTATCGGCACGAGCGGGAGCTCGGTCATAAATAATTAACTTTTCTATCCACTGAGCTACATATTAAAGTTATTCAGTTTAACGCTGATGTGTCTTACCTAAATGTTCTCTGATTATGATTTGTTGACGCAAACAAGTCAATGATAAAAGAAAGTATTCACTTTTGAACTTCCAAATTACTTTGTATTTCCGTCTAATGTCCATGAAAAATGCAAGTTGAAACCTTAGCCATCACAATGATACTACCACAATCTTTTAATCTATATTTTCCTTTTTAGTACGGAAACGAAGAATTCCGAAAATACCCACATCCGATCAAAATGATTTATTTTAATTCCTCAGAAACCACATCTGAATCTGGTGCATTGACAAGAATTTACACCTTGCACAAAAATGACCAAAACATTCTCTTGCTGAATCTATAGACGCACGTCCAGCTCATTAATAGGAAATGGTGTTCTGCGGAGCCTCGCAAAAGCTAGGAGACGCATTTCTTGCTAAAGTAATACAACTAACAACACCTCATAATCTTTTAAGAAGTCAACAACGGAGCTAGATACTGGTAAAAAAAATCTCAGGGCAAAAAGCAAATCTTACTGCACAAAAAAGATTGTTAGGGGAGTGGTGAGAGGTCGTCTTGGTAACACACTCCCCATCTTCAGATCTTTCCTTCTTAGCGGCTTTAAATCGATTGATAAAATGCTTCAGGCTAATTTAGAGATCATTTTAAAACAAAAACAAAAGCGCAGAACATTCTAGTAGTTCTACTACCTTCTTAACATAGAGAAATAAATACTTAGGATAACCAATGAAAAATGTAAGTTAAGTGCGCGGGCAGTTCTTGTGCAATAAATTATTTCAGTATGAAATGAGTTTTAGTTTTGTAATTATGATGATTACTCATTCATTACCTTGGATTCTTGACAGTCTTGGCAGTTTGGATACTGAATTCACTTGACCAAATTTAAGACTAAGTATTCTCTACTCGAATTCCCATTGGTTACACACTCTTTTCTTTCGGATCTCCTTGACTGAAATCGGGTTCCGAAGTTCAGAGTCCAGATTTTTTTGGCATGGGGTTCGAGGTTCTGAACTTTCGTGACTAGTCTACAGATTCGACCAACTAGTAATGGATTTTTAAACGGTTTCTCGAGTTCATAGATTACCTTAAATTAAGAATTATTGAGCTGAAATCCGGACCCAACCCCATTATTAGGAACTACAGACTCATTTCATGGATTTTCTTCGTTTCTTAATTGTCACGCTACTGAATCGTGAGCATGCGCATATGGGATTTGAGGAAACTAAATTTAGTGTGGATGTTCTCTTGCAATGCTTAAAACGATCGACCGTATAAATCACAATTCCTGTCCAGACATGTTATTCTTGAATTCATATTTTTCATTCAGTTTCAAAACTAGTTGGTTTCTTCTATTAGCTTCATTTTTATTACACATTTAGAATTACAGTTTAGAAAGCACGGATTTTAGTATAGAAAAAATGAATCAGATAAAGATAAAGGTATAACTATAAGTTTGTGTTAAATTTCAAAGGATCGTTGAAGTAAGAATTTGTTATCCAGCTGTTAACTATATATATATTACAGGTTGATGATAATCCACAATAGAAGATTATCTTTTTGGGGGATCAAGTAACTTTCATTCTATGAATTATATAAATTTTTTTACTGTTACGTCGATTTGAATGGTTTTCTAAATAACTAGACTTGACCTTTTAGATAGTGCATCACATTTTATTTTTAAAAAAAGTATTTCAAAAGTTACTCATATAGAAACTAAACTTCTCCGACTATTGTGGTCGACATTTGTTGAAGAGTAGGTACAGAACGCCATTAAATCAACTCTAGGTTGAAATGTTAAATCATCGCGGTAAGTTGACCAAATAGATTAAAGAGCTGACATTTTGAATGTTAGTTGGCTCTTCGTCAATAAAGAGATTGGACTGATGATGCCACAATAGAGCATCCAGGTCAGTAGTTCTCAACGAGGACTAACGCTCGAAACGTCAGCTGCCTAATCTACTTACGGTGATGATTAAACATTTCAACTTAGTGTGGTAGACCGTCCCTGAGCGAAAGTAGTTTCTGTATATTCTTTTCTTGTTTTGTTTGTTTTTTGTTTTTTGTTTTGTTTGTTATCGGTAAATCTCTTTTCTAACAACAAACAAGAAAAATAATGAAAGTTTTAGTTTCATTGATAGCGTTATGCCTCGTAAGACCTTCAGATTCAACAAACTATAAGGTATCGATAAAAGATTTCCTTGCTGCCTGTACTGCACACGATCTCACGCAGTTCGTAAAAACGACTCAAACCAATCCAGTGATAGAATCACGGTTATTTCAAGAAGGGAGACTGTGTATTTTATCTCTATGCAATATTCGACCCGTATAAGGACAAAAATAATTCGAACCCTTAAGAATCTACTTAACAAAAGAATTGGATTTTAACCAACCTGAATGTTTTCTCGTTATGAAGACAAAACCATGTGCTAAAATAACTTTAATCATGGTTTATGCATAATTTTGTTTAAAAACATTCAATTCAGTCTTGAGGGATACAATTTTAGAACAATCCCTAGAGACTTGTCAATCACACCAACGCGCCTGCAGCGAGTGATATATTCTTAAAGGGCCAAAGATTGTTTAAATTTCTAATCAGTACAAATCATTTTGATTTTTTACTCAATCTCAGAACAAGATGACTAGAGCAGTAGTACTATCGTATATAGACTATTTCGTTTGGGGCCGCAGATTTCCAAGTTGAAGACGTTTTTAAGTTGATAAAAAAAAAGACGAACGCTTACATGCATGGCATCGCAATGCTTCACTGTGATAGCAATGAAAACGCCTAAAATCTTAAAATCAAATTAAAATACAGTTTTTGTAAGCTTTACCTTTGACAAATTTTGAGGAAAACAAAACTATTGGTGTAGATTCTACAAAAGTGATTAATTATAATTTCTGATTTTAGACTTGCAGATCAAGAAGTTACAAGCAATAATAATTTTTTCAAAGTCAACAACAATATAAGAAACCAAAATTTAGTTGTCTCGTTCTACTCAGTTAATATCCACTTTTCATCAAGGCTTTCCTGAGTAACAGTTAGGACTTTATAAACCTTCCTTTTTCAGCTAACATCGTTATTTGTCGGGCCTACTTCCTAACGCTAAATCCTTTTACGAGCCTAGTGGCCCATTTGAGCCGGCGCTTATCTCCGGTTTCTCTAGTGTTAAGCGGATGAGAGTCCATGACTCCCCCTGGATGGGGCATGCACTTATCCATCGCAGGTTAGCTCCCAGCCGAAGCTGGTACTCGTTTACCAGCCTTGTGAGGATAAAAAGATGAGTAAGCTTTGGCGGAAAAGAAGGTCACACAAATGTTCCAATTTCGGTAGAGGCCTACTTGACCGGGGCATTAATTAAATGGTTAAAAATAACAGGCGAAGACAAAAATACTCAAAAATTTTGTGTACTGATTTTTCCGGGTTATAAGAGATCGTACTTAGTGACTTTTTTTAAAAAAAAAAAACTTAGTAAGTGCTTCGGTGAGTAGTTAAACACGTGATTTGATCAACTCTAGGTTGAAATAGTTTATAATCGCCGTAAGTTTAGTTGAAAGTTGACGTTTGGAGCGTTAGCTCTTCGTCAGAGCAACTGATTGTTCAAAACGTCATTTTTCTACTCTACTTAGGATAAACCTTTTTCGACCCAAAGATCATTAAATCACGTGTTATCAATTATCAGTTGCAATCCATGGGCATAAAGAAAAGAAAATAAATAAAATTCGTTTTGTTTCGTGAGTAACAGTTTCTATGTTTTGATTAAAATGTCACAATCTTTTCAATAATTCGATGCTGCAGGCATTAATTATTAATTAAAGCTGTAAGGCGTTTTCTAAATTAAAGTTTTTAACAGGACTACAATTAAGTGAATTTAACAAGAGAAAGAAAGATGTGGAAATTGTGTCTGATATTGTCCCAATTTTTGCCTTTGGCTTCACAAGACGTTCAGATCAAAACACGAAGTCTAGGACGAAACCAAGAGCATGGGGTGAATTATGGGAGATTTTTACGACATGCTAACTCATCTCTTAATACAGAAAAGGTAATACACAAACAAAAACGGTATTGTTGCTGAGATTATCTCTTAAAGCAAAGAAACACCAAATGGTTCATCTTTAGAGTAGGTTACTTTGTGAAAGGATTTTTTTTAGGAGTTAATATCCGTTTTTTTTCCAGTTTGAAGTTTTCAAAAAGGTTTCAAAGAGTTTAACTGAAAAGATAAATTTTAACATTTTTGTTGCGTCAACAGCAGATGTTAAATTCAGATGTATATAGAAGTGTTGGTTCAAGACGCTTGATCGAAATTCCGCTGAACTGACGATATTGAAGCCCATAAATTTGTTCTTGTAAAAGTTTGCAAAACAGATAATTAGCTCAAAGTTTGTATCTTTTTAAATTGCTGAGAGAATTAACCGATCACTAAAAGCAGGTGTTGAGCTCGCGATATGAAATTGATTAAATAAAAAAATAAGCGATTAAATTTAGTATTAAAACCAAAGCTGAAATTTTAAATCTGTTGCTAAAAGGATGCCTTTGTGACCATGCAAAACTGGTACAAAGTATCAATTAGGTTTTAATATAGAATAGGTTTAATTGAACTTGTGTAAAAAACGTAACTATTCCATTTGGCCTTATATTTTGGGAATGGAATCGCGTGTATCTAAAAAACGTTTAATGCGTGGTCGTAATCTTAACAGGTGCACCGTAAAAATTGTATAAAGTTCTCACCAACGTACAGGTCACATCCCGCGCAACACTTCCTCTCTTCTATGATACTGTATTCATAGCTACAGGAACTGAATGTTATTAATGGTAAAATTACTTTAGATTTGTTGTTGTGTACATTAGGATCTGCTTAGTTCAAAGAAGTAGAAAAAAGGGGTAGATTTTTCTACGTTAAGGGGTGCTGTTGCGAGCTTTAATTTTTTAATACTACTTAAATTGCTCAAGCCTAATCAATGTCATACATTTTAAAGAATGGTTGATAGAAACTTTCATGCGATTGAAAGTTTTTAAAAAAGCTAAATTGCGCCTTGTCTCGAATAATCCCTTTTGCTCGGCTGTGGTAAAATACAGAACAGAATATGCAGAATATGAATTGATTAACCTGTTGATAATCCAGATAACAACCGAAATATAACGAAAAAGTGGTGTTTAGTTTTTACTTAAACTTTACCCTCTAAGTCTAATTCGTAATTGGCAAAAAAAGGCAAATAAAGGTTTATAACCATTTTCTTTCTGTTTCACTCTAGATTGAGTTAGTTTATGTACCGTCCGTCCGCGACTGCGGTTTAGAATGTATCAAGGACGGTCTCTGTGTGTCGTTCAACATTGCCATTCTACCGGATATGACCTACTTTAACAACTTCCGGTGCGAGTTACTTTCCAGCGACAAATACAGGTCGCAAGGAAACTTCACTTCAAATTCATCCTTTCATCATTTCAGTCTTGCGGTAAGAGAAAACCTGAGATTTTTGTACAGAAATAACAGGATTACTGTATATAATTCAAAGTTTATGTTTGTATGTTTTATTTTGCAATCCCTCCCCTCCCCCCTCC
>JAOEHV020032888.1:0-17838 GCA_025447995.2 Isaurus tuberculatus | reverse complement strand
GAATAATTACTCGTTATTGTACGTTTTGAGTGATATTTGTACTCCAGAAATCTGTCACACGCGCGCCCATCATGATGTTGTGGTAATCTTTTCTCTTCTCTCGAATTAAAAATTTTGTCAAAAGGTTGGATAATAAGATATATATATATATTTTAGACATTTGCTTTCTTATATAGGTAATATATTTGAGATCCCAATCCACTGAGCCAAATTTAAAGGAGCTTCTAAATCTCGGTACCAAGCTTGTTGATTTTACATCCCCTTCCGCCAATTCCTGATCGCAGATCCCGGCTCATGTACTCGGTCACTCCCAATACTCGTGTTTGTATTACCGATTCCATGCCCTGAGTTCAAGATTCCAACGAAACTCGGTTTTTCTCTACTCCGGATTCCCCTTACTCGGGGCAACACAACGCTACGTTGTTATGAAAAAAAAAACACACTTTAAAATGGAGATTCAAAAAACAAAAACTACATAGAGCTTGATCTGTACATTATTTCTCTGCTTTATTTATCAATACGGCCGGATAACAACGCTATACCAACAAATACCTTTGATTAAATGCACTTCTGACCTGCGGTTTTTTTGTCATTTTTCTCAAGCAAAAAAGTTATTGGATAGAAATTATGTGAGGCCCTAATTTGTTTTAAAAAGTTTTCAATTGATAAAACCTAAAAACTTCTTCAGGTTTTGAGTTGCTTTAGTAATAATGTGTGATACGTATATGGTGTTCTAAGTTACTCCCATTGGGAATAAGAAAAACACTATATACAATAAAGTTTTACTATTCTCACAGCACCATGGACGCTGAAGACAACTTAAGGTTTAAAACCTTCATATTTATAAGAAATTTTAAACAATTTAACTCCTTATATATTTTGTATTTCAAAATCCGTATATGCAGGGTGTTGAAAGACAACCATTTTACCAGTTGGTGAATTCAAACTACAGTTGTTGTGTTGCAGATTAAAAACTAAATCTTTGCTCGCACATCTTTTAAGCGATGGCAGCTTTTTTCCAAGCTAAGTGACATCCATTTTACTCGCAATTTTTTTTTTTACTAGTTTGCAGCTTCTGCCATACTTAAAAACTTTCACTTCATTTTTAATATTTATTTGTAAACAGCGGAATCGATTATTATTTCGTGTTGAGTTCTTCATTAACAAAAGCACAACTTAGCACTGATCATAATTTTTATCTAAAACAGAAATCGGAACTCAAATAAATTTTAAAAACATTTAGGTGGAGTTTTATACTAAAATCTAGTTTAACTCAACTTATTTTTCCCATTTTAAAAACAATCAACTTTATTCGATTATTTTTGTTCCTGTTTTTTATATCAGGAGTTGTGTGGTTGCAGCCCTTTGCCACCATAGCTCTTTCCGTTAAATGTAACTGGTAGGCTCACAGATTTATAGAGTTTTCAACTTTTTGTTTTTTTTAAAAAAAAGAACAAAACTAATTCAAATTAATTAGTTGCCCGACCTCAGGATGGGCAATTCTTAGAATTAGGTAAAAAAAAGTATAAACATATGATTTATTTCGAATTTTAACAAGGACTCATTCAATTATCTTTTAATAATAATATAATAATATAGCAGACAAATTCTTATTGAGTTTTTCGCTTCCGGAGTCGCAAAATTTGTTTTGTAAAGCCACGACATCTTGATTTTTGCTCGCGTGACCAACTAGTTGCCATGGATATTTTTAACTTCAGTGAAACATAGAATGAATTTTGGGACCTGAAGGTTTAAGAACTTTTAAGGTTTATAGATTTTTTTAAAAAAATTACAATGATTATTTAACTGGATGGCAAAAGTTGCCTTCAACCATACATTCGCTGTAAACTTTAAGTTTTGAAGGTCTTAATATCAGTCTGAAGTTATTCCATATCTCAAGATAATTCTTTCACTGATTAGTTATTCTGTCATATTCTATCTAAATATACACTTATATAAATATAATTGAAAAAACCGTCACGCAGAGTGCTCGATACAAGCGTATAAAAAATGTTCAAGTCAACATTGCTTGTCGTTACAACGCTGTTTCGTTCAGCTAAGGCGCTGTACTCGTCAGGCGAGTTTTTTTTTTCATGCATTTATTCATGCAATATTGTGCTAATGAACTAAAATGAAAATAGAAGTAAAATAAACAATGAAACTCGCCTATTGAGCAAAAATACAGCAGCAGGAGCAAGATAAGAATTTTTAAATAAATTGCTCAATAAAACAGAACCGATATCGAAATATCAGCCTGTTATGGAAGTATTTATAATATTTTCAATTGAATAAATAAAAACACAAATTTGCGTAGATTTGACGTTTATTTGAGCTTTTGTTTACAGAGTTAACTACTGCAGGTGATGCATTTTTTCCCAGCGTCGGTAACTCTAAACTTTCACTGTGCCGCAAACGTAGATTCTAGTTCCCTTTGCGAGTGGACTGCCTTGATCCCCTTTTGGTCCCTGCGTGAACAGGAAAAAAAATAGTCAAACTGTAAATGTTTTGAGCTCAGGAGTTACAATACATCGATCAAAAGACATTATTATAACTGAACTCAATTGCAAAACTACCATGTCTTCAACTTAAAGAGCTGAAGGTGGCCAAATCTTACAACTGTACGATAATTGTGTGCCAAACTACCTATATTTCGATATCTATTATATTACTAATGTTTTATACAAGGACGAACCAAATAAATTAGAAAATGAGAGAAGATTATTTGTTTACAAGATTAAAATTAAAAACCAGACTAACTGAAAACAAAAAAGCTATTTTTAGCCTTACTATAAGCGAATTTTATTATACTTAAATTTTGCTTCATTATAGAAACAAATGGCACAGATTCGACCCCAAGCTTTTTTAAAAGAACAAAATAAGTGTATACTTAGATATAACATAGCACAATAGCCAGTGAGAGGTTCAGCTTGATATATGCAACAGTATCAGAATATATCAAGACCATAAAATCTTAAAACCAGTATTACAGCGAATCTATAATGCATGGGATGAGGCAACTTTTGATATCAGAGCACTCGAAAACTCTTAACCCTACACTACTCTAGTTAAGTGTGTTTCATAACGACAATAAAATACAATTAAACTGAAAGTTACAAATCCATAACATGTGCTAGTGTACAAACTATTTCTGTTCCTCAATACAACGTTTGGTTATTTTTATGCGATTTTGTTATAGCGAGATTTTACTGAATTTCATGCAATAAAATGCGTATCTCATCAGCAAAATGTGGCAAATGACAACATTTGTTAGTCAACAAATAAAATTGGACAAATGATTGGAACATTTGATGGTTATTATCAGCGGGTTATGTCATGTTACTATCTTTTGCGCTGGTTAAACTGTCCGATATATCTTCGACTAAATATCTAGTTATGGTTATTATTAAAATGTATTTGTATATGGCTCATTTTTCCGCTTGTTTTATTTGCTATACTATTGTATTTCTGACTACTATGGGCAAAAAAAAAGGGCCACATACAAAAATTATCATAGAAAATTTGTTGTACAAACGCACGTATACAATTTACATAAACATTTGCCACATAAAATTTTATCATAGAGAATTCACTCGTCTGTGTGCGGCTTTGTAAAAAAGAAATACCATATTGTGAAGAGAACAGAAATAGTTTGTACGCGCAGGTGAAAATGTAAATTGATACTTGCGCGTTATAAGTAAATAAATTATTATTATTATTATTATTATTATTATTATTATTATTATTATCGTCAAATTTGTACACCTAAGTATAAGAGGATCAAGGTCATCCTTTAGAAGGGACAATGATTTTATTGATGACTGTAAATTAAATTCTAGTCTAGAAACGTATTTTGCTAGTTCGCCCATAATTTTTTTCAGCCGTTTTATCATTATTACTATTATTATTTTTTATTATTGAATTTATTATCCAAGTCAGAATCAGAATTTTTTAAGAATTATTAATCATTATTATTATTATTATTATTATTATTATCATTATTGCATTCCAACCTGAAGGCCTGGAGACCCAGGTACGCCAAGAGGACCTGGCTTTCCTGGAGGACCCGAGATACCTGGCTGTCCCTCTAGACCAGGGACTCCGGGTGCACCAGGATATCCTGGAAAACCTGGATCGCCTTTCTGACATGTGCAAGGTGGCGGAGGGGGCTGAAATATTTAAAAAAGAAGAATGTCAGAATACCTAAGGAATCATTTGGAATAAGGGGGAAAGTTTATATTTGAAGCTATCCCTAAACAAATATTTAATAAGCTAATAAACCTCAAACATATTGTAAAACTGCGTATATAGCAATTAAAACTTCACCAAAATTTAGATTTCAAAACTGCATGATACTGAAAATTGTTTGAGAAACTAATTTCGCGTTTAGAACTGAAACTACAGTACAGCATTTAACAACTTACAACTCAACGACTTGAATAACATTTATAAATAGAAATTTACAATAATATTAAATGTTAAGGCAAGAACTATTGTATTGAACAAATAATTTAGTTAAGGAAATCAGTTAAAACTCAAAGGATTTAACAATAAAAAAATAAAAATTTTGGTTAAAATACGACGTTTCGACAGTCCTGCTGTCATTATCAAGTAAAGTTGAATATTAAAATGTTAGTATACATATAAACTGTAACAATAGAAGATACTCACTAAGGAATATTCAAAAAATGCACTGTAAACTGTAAAACTGTAACAATAGAAGATACTCACTAAGGAATATTCAAAAAATGCACTGTAAACTGTAAAACTGTAAACAATAAAAGATAATCGCTACATTCTAATATTCATCTTTACTTGATAATGACAGCAGGACTGTCGAAACGTCGTATTTTAACCAAAATTTTTATTATTATAAAATGTTTTAGCAAAGATTTAGCAAGTAAACCGACAGTGAGCGACCAAAGTGAGGTTTCTTTATTTTCTATACATTTAGAAATTAGTTTTTTTCACGACAATCTAGTGTACGCAAAACAGTTTGTAAATCAAGTTGCCTGTTCGATTGAAAAAAATATTTTTCATCTTGTAAACATGATTTCTTACAGATCCACATGATTTTGTAACAAGGTTTCCGTCCCTTTCCAATTTAAGCTTATGTAATATATAAATACAAACACAAAAAATTATAAAATTATATGTTGAGTTTCCTTACAAAAAATACTCATGCAGCCTGGGTCTAAAAATCATTATTCATATTAAAAATAAGAGTATAGCGGGTTTTTTTTTTTATCAAAAAACGTATAAAAACACAGCCGTTTGGAAAGACTAATAGCATTTAAAAGCTTTGATTGTCTTAACATAATTCTATTGAACCAAAAGACAATTACGAATGTTTTGTAAGTTAAAAAAAGGTTAAACTTGCCCCGGTCGGCGCGGTTCCAAACACAGCCGTGCTCACGATTAGTACAAAGCCAAGACACAGTATGAGCTTCATCATGTTGAATTCTATGGCCTCTCGTCTGCGTCCCAGGATTATCAGTAACTTGTGAGATCTAAAATGTTTATTGAAATGTCCTCTGATGCTCTGGCTTTATATCTGTTGTCAATTAATTGCGGCGAGCTTAGCAGAAGTGGCAGGAATTGACACAGGTCCAAAAGGTTAGCTACATGGTTAAAAAAATTTTGCGCTCACGTTTTAAGAGATTTTTTTATAGGATACAGATTTCATTTCAAACGTCCTGTTTTGCTCGCGGTTTTCCTTGTGTTAACCTCCTCTTGTTGTTATAATGAGCTTCATCCGGCCGTATCTATTCAACTTTGTACAGAATTACATTTTATCCAATATCATCGTCAACATTTTCCTCAATTATATTGTTAATATTATTACTATAATTATATTATGGGGGAAAACTCTCACTCCATCATTTTTCAGTCTTTTTTCTTTTCTAGTATCACGAAACAACTATAATCTTGCGTGTATTAGTTTAAATTTCTATTGTTGATCGGCATTAAATATTATTTTACAGCTTTTTTATTATATCTCTCCTTTATCGATCCCTTTTCTGCTTGGCACTGTAGTGGATGCTGGATTCGAATTAGTATTTTTAGAAACCAGCTACTTTACTTTAATGACTAGGATAGGGATAGCCAAGCTTATTTACAGTAAGACAAACTCTAGAAATATTCTCATCTTAGAGAGCTTTCAATAATTCCATCAAGGAGGGGCCAGAAGGAAAAACTAAATACTTACAAAATATTTCGTGACCTAGCAAAAGAACGCATTATTGTTTCGTGGTCTAACCAGAACTTATGTAATTATATGCAAGGCTTCCAATATCATCATGCATGATTTTCATTATGATATCGATCAACATCGATTCCGTGCTTGTAACTAAATCTTTATCATAGGAATGTTCATCTTCCTCTTAATTCACTAGAATCTCCATTCATAGGTTTTACACTGCAAATACCTGTTTCGGTCATTTAAAAAATGCAAAATAAATAGAATTTTACAGTAAGTTTTGAAATGTTTTCAAAGCCCCACAAAAACTTCCATGATATTTTCATGGCCTAGCTTTTTAACTTCTGGCCCCCTCCCACGGGTGGAATAAATGACAGCTCCCTCATTGACGAAACTTTAATTTCTCTATATTTTAACACATATTCATTTTCTAAAAAAATCTGTGCATCCCTGCTGTATCTATCGTTGAACAATAAATCATCTCTTAAAATTGATATTATCTTTCAAACCAAAAATTCTGTAATCCTTTCGTTTTCATTTTACGTTTTCTGTCGGGTAAATTTTGCCGAGGCTCATTGTTCTTAAATTTTTGGCTGCCTTATTCTTATTTTTATGATTATGAACGGTTTGAAATAATGAGAAAACAATGGGACAATGGTAGATATAATAATAAATGAGAAACGGTTCTTCTGTTTCTGTTTTTACTACATTGCGAACATAAATTACAAGCTTCAGTAAAGTTTCAACTAAAAACGTTTTCACTTTTTCTCAGCCTCAGCCTGAGTTTGCTCTTAAATTGTTTATTATTTTCGGCAAATCTGAGCTTACAAAGATGTTCTTATAAAAAAAGCGTAAAATTCTAGATTGAGTTTTTATGACTGAGAAATATGATTATGTGCACGTGTTAAATCAACAATTGTCTTCAACGTTACTCCTTTCCAACTCCTGTGAAATGTAGATTTGGATTGGATGTGGCTTTGCATCACGCCACCGAATTCCTGGTTGAGAGCTTGTTTATCGTTTATGTCTTTTATATTACACTCTTTTTTTATAAGAACGTCTAATTTTTGGGCCGAGGCTTAATGTATTTAAATATTTTCTTGGTTTCAGCCTCAAATGTTCTCAAAATGTTTTTTTAAAATATAATGCTAGTACTATTGCTTATATATCATTTATAACTGGGACATGAAAACACTTTGTTCTGCTTATCATGCCTTGCCCTTAAAATCCTGCAGGGTTTTCAGTTGAATTACTATTTGTTTTGTTCAGTACTAGAAGTTTTATAATTCACTGTGCTAGTACTGTGCAGAGTTTGTGAAACAGAATCGAGTCTTTGTCTGTTCAAACGCTAAAATTGTACATGCATGCAGAATAATGAATGAAATATCATCTTTCCTCAGCCGCAGGTATGTTCTTATAATTAGCGTGTTCTTAAATTTGGGGCAATTTTCAGCCTGACATTCTTATAAAAAAGGTTCTTATAAAAAAAAAAGTGTACTTGACATTAATTTTTAAATTGATTATTAGGAAATTAAAAACAAGATACAAACTAAGTCTTGTTTTTAGAAATAAACGCTGACGCTGTATAAACACAAAATCGGATGAAAAACTAAAAGAAAAAAAAAAAAGCTGAGGTTAAAGAAAGTTCCAGGTAAAGAAAATTCCTGTTTACCAAAAAATACACTCTTTATTTATAAGAATATTGTTTTTCGGACCGAGGCTGGATATTCTTATTTTTTGGCCGATTTTAGGCTAAAAATATTCTTACGAATATTCTTAATTTCGGGAATATCGATGACGAACTGTCATTGCGCCATTGGCATGGATTGGTCATGAATTCTATGGTCATGCAATACAGTGAGCTTACATGGTTGGTTGTGTTTTTTTATTTGTTTTTGTTGGCTTTGCCATTTGGGATTAGAGTGCAATTGCAATACATGCAAAATTATATATTCTTAACAAAATCTGAGTCTCAGCATTATTTCTTAAAATATTCTTAGAATTTGGCCAATTTCAGCATCAATATTCTTATAAAGTATATTCTTATAAATGAAAGAGTGTATAATAAAACAAAACACATTTAACAAATCAGTTTTTTTTATAAAAAGTATAGAACGTTTAGTAAAAAGCACTTAGAAAATCACCTTTTACTTTTAGGGCAAATTCAAACGAATAAAGATGGCAAAACAAGAACAACTGATAGAAAAAGTTTGAGGCTAGACTAATCGTTTTAAAAACAAGAAAATTTTCCTGAGGAAAAGTATATTGGCATTCGAACCTTAATGAAAACAAAATTTCCTACGTGAGGTTGACTTTAACGTTGCGTGAGGTAGACTTTGCGTGATTTAAGGGCTTCTCGGATTTTTAATATTTTTTTTAGAGTCACCACAATTAATGAGCGAACTGAAAGGTCAACGTGAGCTTGTTGTTGTACGTTTAAGACTTCCTCTTGAACCCTCAACACTTTTTTAAAGACTTTTTTAAAGAGGAACTCTATTTTTAGGGTTAGCCCTCAAGTGTTTTGGGTGAATACTCTGGGATGAAAGCAGAAACTGAAAAATATAAAAGAAGCTAAGAACAAGCCCAGGTTGAAGTTTCGGTCAGACAAATTCCAGGGCCCGTTTTAATAAGAATCAAATTTATAACAAAACTTAAAACTAGATTCAAATAAAAATTAAAAAATAAGCTAAGAACAGGCCAGGGTAAATTTCTGGTCAGACAAAAAAAAAATATTAATTCCAACATTCAAGTGGAATCGATATACAGAGATTAAAAAAAGAAAAATTAAATTCAAAACTCATCATTACAAATCTCTAGCAGTCAGGTACGCCCTTGTTAACAAGAAATTTTACTGAATACTGATAATTTTTTAAAACTATGCCTGGATTAAATATCAACAGGAAGTAGGAGAGGTTGTGTAGGTGAATTTGTGATCTCGATAAAGTACATTTTCTCATGTGGGTTTATTGATCCTCGTCTTTCTTAGCTCACAGAGTTTTAACATCTCTCCGATTTTTAAACATTTTCTCAGCTGAGGATAAGTGTTATATATATTATTTGTTATTTGTAAACTAAGACACATGTTAGCATCAAAACTCTAAAAGATATCATAATTCTCTTATATATATACGCTTTTTTTATAAGAACAAACTTTATAAGGACACCCAGGCTGAGATTTGCCCAAAAATTAAGAACAAGCTAAGAACAATCACCAGGCTGAAATTTTGGTCAGACAAATTTAAGAATTTTATTTAATTCTTGCTCACAGAATGAGATGTACATGTAAGTTCATAATTTCTAACCGCTCTTTTCATTTTTTTAAAAGCAGCCGAAAACGGTAACAAAAACTTGAATGTTCTTATGCGTTGTATGCATGTTCCGCTGTTCGGAAATCTCAGGAAATAAGAACAAAATCAGAACAATTTGAGGCCAAAATCGCCAAAAAGTTAAGAACAGCCCAGAATCAGCCGAAAGTTACTGGTTCTTATAAATAAATAAAAACCGAGCGTGTGCCCTTGTTTAACGTATGCTATTTCCTCACGAGGAAGAAATTTTAAGACCAAATTTTTTAAAATAATAATAATAATAATGACTTTATTTAGCTGTCAATTTATTTAGCTGGCCATAAGCCTACTAATTGGGGACACCATCTTTACCACTCGAAAGTGGACGGAGACCTTTGATACACACATAAACATACACGGATGTCTAGGAGGGTCTATACGGTTTATTACGTCCTTATCCGAGAAGACGCAAAAGTCTAACCATTTGCAGATGCTAGAGCAAAGGCAGCACCTTCTCCTAAAATTATTTTAAGACCCTGAGTGTTGATTCGGCCGGGAATCGAACCCGAGCCTCCCGCACGATAGACTGGCACCTTACCAACTAGGAAAACCAGACGGCGGCATATGTATGTATGAAAGTTGTTCTCACCAAAGCAAGTCTATTAAGGCATATATTCCTTGGTTAATCACAACAACTTCCCTCTTTAACTAGAAATTAAAGAAACACTTGCTCATATTAAGCCAAGACTACACTATAATCATTTCAGTAGATTTGATATGATTCAACAAATGAATATAGAATATCACCCAAATTTCTACAAAATAATATTGTAAAATAAAAATTTAAACTTGTTGTTTATCTCATTTTTATAATGTATATGTTTCTCGCTTATATATATTTATTATTAGTTGTGGTATATATTTAATGTTATCTGTTGTTGTAGTACTGTATTTTCTCTTCTGTTCTCAATAACAATAACTTCAAATGACCAGCGTTTGAAACGAAAACTTATTGTTAGACACTGGACGTTGAAATGTAAAGTAAAATTACATTTCCATGTATAAAATATTTCTAAAACTTGGAATAAAAAATGTAATTTAGATGAAAATAGACTTGTATAATATATTCTTATAAAGTGTACTTGTAATAAATAATTATGTATTGTATTGTAAAATAAAAAATGCTATTCCATTATACAACCTCTTAAGTATGAAGAGCACAGTTAAATCTAAAACCGCTGCATTTGCATTCAAAATAACTAATTTTAACAATTAGCAGACAAATTCCATCATTCCAATGATTACAAATCGCTTGCAAGCGGGTACGCCCACTAGCTCTGTAGTTTTGACAAGAGTTGTCAAGTGTTTGGTTTAAACGGGAAGTAGTATAGAAGCCGGTGATATACGTGAATCTGTTAGAAGACCTCAATATAATAGTTTCCCATGTGGTTTTATAATCTTCATCTTTCTTAAGGCTACACAAACTTGGCATCTCTCCGATTGCCAATACTTTTTCACTTGAGGACATGCAAACCCAAGTTATTTAAGAAGCTTGTGAGCAGAACTCATGCAATAACAAGATGGTTTTAAAACTTTACTCGAATATACATGTATATAATTCATAAACCTAGAATACAATATGTAAACAACAAAGTTTCTACTAATATCTATTATTCTCTTATATATCTTTATTCCCTCACGGAGATTTAATTTTCAGACCACGCTGATATGAAGATTTACGACTCTACAAAACAAGTATATTAGGCGTTTGTTTTCTTATAGGTAATTAAATTTGAGATCCCAATCCATTCAGCCAAATTTAAAGGAGCCATATTACTTATATTGGCGATCGAAATGATTAATCATAAATCATAACGGCACAATTACCAAATTAATTCCTAATACCAACCTACTTAGCATGTCAAGATCTGCACAATTATTACATTCTATAGACACTCATCACACAAAAAAATTGACTCTCCCACATGCTAGAACTAACTAGGGCAAGTTCACATTTTAATAACCTGTAAGAGATTAAGCAGAGATTAAAGAAAATTGCATTATTTCACAAGGAAAATTAGTTTTGAACTCTTTAAGCTCTGTAAGACGTTACTGGCACTGCTAAATGATACTTCTATCTATTTATCTTAAAAATAGCTTTATATGATACTTGATAACAAGTGCCAAGCGCTTGAATTTTGTTTAGAGAGACGAAAATACAATATTTTAAAATTGTATCTTTTTCTGCAGTTGCTGAATCAAAAGTTTTTGGTGTTTCAGTACCCATGAGTCCTCTCTACCACACTCTTAATCTGCGGTATTATAACTGCATTGTAAAGAATGGCCGAATTTCCTATTTCAAAATGTTTTATGTGTGTGGAAAAAGAGAGTGAAAAAAGTTTATTTCATTTACTCCTTTTTCATGTGAGCAGCCCAATTACCGCTTAAGATCAAGGCACAAATTGGCTACAAAATCAAACAACTTGCTTTATATAACGACCCTGAGAGGTCAAAATAATTTTTTCGCGGAATGTTCATAAATGAAATTTGAAAATAATAAAACAAAGTTATGAAAAAAATCATTGAAATTTCACTTCATCAACTAGTAATATATGTGTAAAAAAACTATAAGCTATTCGACAGCTGAAAATATCATTCAGCTAACAACTTGAGCCGTCTGTTCACGAGGAGCAGCCTATACAAAAGAATTAGTGTAGCTATATTAAATTGTAGCTATTAAACACTAGTATCAAAGCTAAAATGGTATTGTTGATAAGTGGAGATGATTTTCCTAATCAAAAACAGTCATGAACATCATAGTTTAATTCTGCTCTGATTAGAAAAAGTCAACAACGAATGATACCCAACAAGGAAAACTTATTATGAAGATGAAAGGATTACCAACTTTTTGGTTTGAAAGATAATATCAATTTTAAGAGATGGTTTATTGTTCAACAGTAGATACAGCAGGGATGCACAGATTTGTTTAGAAAATGAATCTGTGTTAAAACATAGAGAAAACTTTCGTCGATGAGGGAGCTGTCATTTATTCCACCTGGGAGGGGCCAGAAGTAAAAGTGCTAGGCCATGAAAATATTATGGAGGTTTTTTCGGGGCTTTGAAAATGTTTCAAAACCTACTGTAAAATTCTATTTATTTGGCATTTTTTAAATGGCCGAACAAGTATTTTCAGTGTAAAACCTATGAATGGAGATTCTAGTGAATTAAGAGGAAGATGAACATTCCCATGATAAAGAATTAGTTACAAGCACGGAATCGATGTTGATCGATATCATAATGAAAATCATACATGATGATATTGGAAGCCTTGCATATAATTACATATAAGATAAGCCACGAAACCAAAATAACAGTTGTGGTTGGGCCACGAAACAATAATGCGTTTTTTTGCTAGGTCACGAAATATTTTGTAAGTATTTAGTGTTTCCTTCTGGCCCTTTCCTTGATGGAATTAATTACAACTCTCTAAGATGAGAATATTTCTAGACTTTGTCTTAATGTAAATAAGTTTTGCTATCCTTATCCTAGTCATTTTAAAATAAAGTAGCCGGTTTTTAAAACTAATAATTTGAATCGCATCCACTCAAGTGCTGAGCAGAGAAGGGACCGCACGTGCTTTAGCGATGCTAATAGGGAATTGTGTTTTAGCTAATTGAACTGTAAACAAATACCAACTTTTTAAGAACAAATGAGATATGTAACAAAGAAGTTGTAAAACAATATTTAATACCGCTCAACAATAGAAATTTAAACACACGAGATTATAAAATTGTTTCGTGATACTAGAAAAGAAAAAAGACCGTGAAAAAATGATGGGCTGAAAGTTTTTACCCATAATATATAATAATAATACTAACAATGAGGAAAAAGTTGACGATGATATTGGGTAAAATGTAATTCTGTACAAAGTTGGGAAATATACGGCCGGATGAAGCTCATTATAACAACAAGAGGAGGTTAACACAAGGAAAACCGCGAGCAAAACAGGACGTTTGAAATGAAATCTGTATCCTATAAAAAAATCTCTTAAAACGTGAGCGCAAAATTTTTTTAACCATGTAGCTAACCTTTTGGACCTGTGTCAATTCCTGCCACTTCTGCTAAGCTCGCCGCAATTAATTGACAACAGATATAAAGCCAGAGCATCAGAGGACATTTCAATAAACATTTTAGATCTCACAAGTTACTGATAATCCTGGGACGCAGACGAGAGGCCATAGAATTCAACATGATGAAGCTCATACTGTGTCTTGGCTTTGTACTAATCGTCAGCACGGCTGTGTTTGGACAGGGGCCGCCCGCGGTAAGTTTAACTTTGTTGTTTATAAGACAATCAATTAAATGCTGTTAGTCTTTCCAAACGGTTGTGTTTTTATACGTTTTTTGATAAGAAAACCGTTATACTCTTTTTCCATATTATTTAGTCTATTTTTTTTTATAGGAATAATGTTTTTTAGACCCAGGCTGGGTATTCTTTTCTTGTCTTTGAAAATCTTCTGAACTTAAAATCTTCTTGGTTGTTTGGAGGGGAACTTAACATTCTTTCATATTTTTTGTGTATGTATTTATATATTACATCTTTTTATAGAAATCTCAATCTTAGCCTTGGAATTACATATTTTTAACATGTTCTTAATGTTTCGCCAGTTTTAGCCTCGATATTCTTATAAAGTGTATTCGTATAAAAATTAAAGAGTGTTTTGTTGAGTTCAGCCTGAAAGGATCCTAATATTGAAGCATTTTTAGCTCTAAAGGTTTCTCAAGGGACTCTTTATGTTACGTTTTCTCAGTCTCAGACACTTTCTCTCAATATGAATATAACCACGGAAATACAGACTTCTTAAGAACTTTAAAGTCTATAAAAAGGGCATGTTTATTCAATAATATCATTATCAATTGATTTTTGACAAGAAATAATTATTGCTGTCTTGCTAGCTGTAGAAATAAAACGGTACTTCTAAATACGCGTGATATTTTGTTTCTTTTAAAGTTAGAAAATTATTCGGCTTCGAATACTAACTTTATCAAAGCTGAGACTCGAGGTTAAAGACAACAATAATAGCTTTCCTTTATTACTTTTTTAAGACTAAACTCCATTGTTCTAGAGTAACTAAAAAGCTAAACAAGCTGAGTAATAAAATACATTATTCACAGCCAGCACGCAATGCCAAACAAAAAAGCCAAGTATGAATGAAGAACAATAAGATCACTATTAGAAAAAGAAAAAGGGTTAAAAAGAAAAAAATGATTACAGTATAAAAAAAAAAAATCAGGGAAGCAAATAAGGTTCTGAACTTCCAGAGGTTCCTTGGGAGTTCCTCGTGTTTTTTCGGTTTTTTATTAATCTGAGCCTGGGTTCTTTTTTTAAAGAAATTTAAATTATACATTTCCTTTTCAAAAGGTTTTTAGTATGAAAGTGTGGGCTGAATTTTTCCAAAAGTTTAGCAATATGCTAAGAACAAACCCGATGAAGAACGTACTTCTTATGAAGCACAAATCGTTGAAATGTTTTTTGTTGTTGTTGTTGTATTTTTGTTTTTTTTGGCTTGGGGTTTTGAATTAAGGGGCTGAGATCTTGAATGCATGTATGGGCTGGGATCTGGAATTTTCAACCAGGAATTTAGAATTTACGGGCTGAGATATTGATATCACGGGCTGGAATCTTGGAATGTACGGACAAGGATTTTGAATTTACGGGTTGGGATCTTGAATGTTTTGGGTGGGATCTGGAGTTTACAAACAAGGATTTGGAATTTACGGGTTAGAATTTGGAACTTACAATCTAGCATCTGGTACTTACAAGCTAAGTGTACAGGGTTCGTACGCCACCTGGAAAACCTTTCAACAATTTGCACTTGAATGGAAATTACATTATCATATCAAACAATAGAAACACATAAATACCAAAAGGAACAAAAAAAAATTAATTATTTGAACGCAAGAAGCCAAAACCATGTGACGACTTGAAAAGAGCCTACGTTATACGATCAGTGGAAATGCACACACGCGCAAATATACTTGCACCCAGTCCTATATTTTCCAAATCGGAACTAGGCAAGTGGAATGCGATTCACGATCGAGAGTAGTGATGTTGTTCTGGTATTATATAAAGAAGAAAAATTATGACTAAAAACAATTCTATCGTTAACTGGAAACTTAAAATTCAAGGATTTTCCTGGGTCTCTCTCAAAAAAAAACATTTTTCAAGGAGTTCCAGGCCTAGAACGAAAATTCCCGAAATTTAATGATTTCCAGGTTTTCCAGGCGGCGTACAAATACTGTAAGACCTAAATCCATGAGACTGGACCTGGTATAATCTTAAATTCCTTTGCAAGGGGTGATCTAGATTAATTCTAAATGACTCGTTATTAGTGCCAGTCTTGCATTAACTGTTCCGATTCTTCTTTTATTCAATACAAGCCCAGCTGTTGCTCCAAAGGCGACCGTGGCTCGCCGGGAGTGATAGGCGCACAAGGTGTCCCAGGTCCTCGAGGTTTGACGGGTGAAATGGGTTCAGCTGGTAATCCTGGACCTGCTGGTGTCCCAGGTATCCCAGGAATAAAGGTTAGGAAACCATCTGTAACTTTTTCTGTCTAAAAAAAAATAGTAGGCAATCAAACTCGTTACAAATGCTTCTCCCTTAGCATAAAGTTTTTCATGCCCATATACATTTAATTTTTATTACAATGTTATAGTTTTATAGTACCTTAACAGTTCATTCAGAATAATCTAGTTGTTATTTAGTATTTTTGATAATGTATGTATGAATAGTTTATTTGATTTATTACCATTCTTATTGCCATTGTCACTGAAAAACCCCTACGGGGAGTTATCAATAAAGTTTTGTTTTGTATGCCCAACCAGAAGCCAAAGGGAAAGGTCTGGAAACAAGGTTGATGACGTCATTGCAAATCATGTATTCCAATTGGCTACTCTATCAAAGGCCTTACTACAATAGTTCCCTAGTAACGATAAATGCTTGTAACTTGATATACGGGCGTTTTTGAAGAGGTTTGGTTATATAGCTAGTGCGTTTTTCGACTCGAATGCACGCTCTCATTGGCTAAATCGAGGTCAGGTGGATGAGTTCCCCGGGTGGTCAGCATCTCTAAAATTGTTGACCAGTCGGTGAATATTGCTGTCGCGCTGTCACGTTTGAGAGCGGGAAAATTCGGCGGGAAAATTGGTAGCCGCACATATTAAAAGTCCGTATCTCCACTCTTATTCTTGTAATAAATTTGTTTTGTTTTAATAACTGTGGTTTATTTTGTTTATGCTATAGAGCAAAACATTTAATGACTGCTCCCTCGGGAAACATCTGTTTCGTTTCCCTCGTGAGCAGTCATTAAGTGTATATTGCTTTTTTTTAAGTCCAACTAATTGTGTGAACTAAAACAATTAGACCTCTAACATTAAGGTGGCACTATATAGTGCGAACTCCTTCGAACATTATGTACAATAGCATGTAGAGCTACTTTAAAGAACTACAATTTTTGTGCATTTGGATAAAAACTACTTACGCGTAGGAGCGTTGAAATTTGAAAGAAACCTCACAAAAGAAGAAAACTCTAAAGCGTTTGCGGCGTTTACACGTTTTTTTGTAAATAGGAACCAGTACATTTTGCTGAGGCTCATTGTTCTTATGTTTTTGGCTGTTTCTGCCTCAATTTGTCCTCAATTTGTACTTATTTCTATGAGCGGTTTGAAATGACGAAAAATCAATGGGACAATGGTAAATATAATAATAAATGAAAAACGGTGCTTTTGTTCGTGTTTTCAATACATTGCAAGCATAGATTACAAGATTTATTTAAGTTTCAGCTAGAAACGTCACCTTTTTCCAACCTCAGCCTGAGCTTGTTCTTAAATTGTTCTTAATTTTCGGCCAATCTGAGCCCCGTTGTTATTATAAAATTTCTCTTACAAAAAAAAAGCGTGTATGCTTTTCATTAGATGGGTTCATTTGACGGTATTAAAAAACTCTCAATTCCAGTGGTAGGCGATACCACCCTTGTTCATTTCAAGGTGGCGTGGTTGGCGCAGTTGGTAAGATCTCTGACTTCCAACCACAAGGTCCCAGGTTCGATTCCTCGGCTCTGCCAAAACTTGAACATTTGTGTTACCTTCTTTTCCGCCAAAGCTTACTCAGCTTTTCATCCTTACGAGGTCGGTAAATGAGCTTCGGCTGGGAGCTAACCTGCGATGGATTAGTGTCTGGCCCAGGGGAGTCAATGACTCTCCTCCGCTTAACACTACAGAAACCGGAGATAAGCCCCGGCCCCATGGGCCACCAGGCTCGAAAAAGGATTTTAGTTTAGCTTCCTTATTTCCCTTGCC
>JAOEHV020032887.1:0-32324 GCA_025447995.2 Isaurus tuberculatus | reverse complement strand
GCTTTGACAATATGTAACAATTTACGTCATGTCAATAAAGCATATACTTCACTTCACTTCACTACTACTACTACTACTGCTACTACTACTACTACTACTACTGCTACTACTACTACTACGGCTGCTACTACTATACTACGACTGCTACTATTACTGCTACTACTACTTATTACTACTACTACTACTACAACGACTACTACTACAACGACTACTACTACAACGACTACTACTACAACGACTACTAAGACTACTACTACTACTATTACTACTATTTTTAACAAATTATACTACTATTAGTACTACTACTGCGGCTGCTACTAGTACTATTCTACATTTTCTCAAAGATATAAAGGTTTCCTTTCGCTTTTATGCTGGGCTAAACTTTAAAACCGTGGCTTAAGTAATTATCTGATTATCTTATAGTTTTATGATTTTAGTTTTATTCTTACAGCACTGAATACAATACACTATATACCATCATAGATAATTTGAAACTTTTTCAAATTTCAAAATTCCTTTCAGCTGAAAGCTGTTCTTTAGAACCTCTTCGCAACGCAATTCGCTTCTTCAAGGAAATGACAGTTTTGGAGGCCGCTTCAACCGACAATGGAAGCATCATTCAGCTGACAGATGATTATAAGAATGAGGAAGCTATACTTGAGCTTTTAGACAGAATCAACCAGTTCAGAATATAGCAACGATTTGATCGAACTACCACGGATTATAAATGTAAGCACTTTTGAATAAAATTCTTTGTTTGAATTTGTTTATGTTAACACATTTGTTCTTAAGAGATATATTAAAAGCGGTCCGGTCGTTAAGAGGGGCCGACTCATCTAATTTGGATTTGTTATCATAAAAGGTCATAGCGTGACACTTCAGGGTTTAGGGGATGAGAAAGACACACTGTTCCTTTAACCATTCTCAATAGGGATATGTTATATGCTTCTTAACCTGTCCGCCTGTTATGCCTATGTTTATGATATTGGGTTATCTGGCTCGATTAACAAATATTATTTCAGATATCCAGTATCAATGGTACTTTCTTTTCCCAAAAGATGTCACTTCCACTGCCATCTTCTGTTTTCAATACTGTTTTTATTATCTTTTATCTGTTTTTCAGCTTTTTATTAAATGTTTAGCTGAAAAGTTTTATTTTAGTTTTATTTATGGGCACATGGACGAGCCTTCATGCCATATGCCGGTTTCTTTAGGGGTGGAAATTAATGGACGTTAAATCACAGCTATGGCTTTGACTGCGTCAATTCTTTTGTACTGAGGCCTCGCGTGGAGCATGTAAGCTGTTGATAAAAAGCCACGCAAGCGTCAGTTTCATTCTCTGCTCGGGAAATGTTCTCATGTATTTGCTTGCGTCCGACCTGGTCGAGTATAAATGTGTTTTTAACAATACTCTTTGGACCACTGTTTCATGCATGTTTGCCTAAATATTTTGAAAAATGTATTTAGCTTATACCGTAAAATTTCGAAAACAAACCCATTAGCTTCTCCTTATCTTGATACACCAAGATTGGCTTCTTGTCAACAATAATTGGTTTTTAATCGAGATTACTTTGGCAAAGTCGACAGAGAGACTTTTTTTTTCGAATTAGCTGTTGCAAATATCGAAAGTCACAGAAGGCATTTGTAGTAAAAGATTCTCCCTACTTCTGAAATTACTCTGGGCCTTAATCATTATTAAATTTCAATTACAATGATTATCAAAGCTGACTAGCAAAAAACGGTAGGGAACAAAACTAGAAATACCATCAGGACGCCATTTACAATGCAGTAAAAAAGCATAGAAGAAACATATCATTTGAACATTAGTCTGTTTTCCGGTATGATTCAAAGTTGATAATCAAACAGGGTAACTGTTTCTTTGACAGTACGAGTACGTCTCATCTCGAAAGAAGCCCTGGGAATTCTTTGCATGATTGCCTTCTCATTGAAATGACTTTTTCATTTTCAAACTGGAATTTTTTTTTCAAAATGGAGTCCTTTTTGCGATGAAGAGGGCCTCCATGGCCTGTTTTCAAGAATTACGCTTTTTGCTGGCTACTGCGTCGATAGAAGGTAGCCACTTTGTCATCGAAAGCGTAAGTGAGTGATGTGAGTCCGTAACTAAACTACAGGAAGCTCAGTCTAATACTAAATATCAGAGGAAGGGCATAAGTCAACATCAAAACTTTCTTTGCAACCAGTCAACAGTCAGTCGACGAACTTCCCAGCGAATGGTTATCGACCTGCTCGCATTCGCTCTTCCGATTTCTTTACGACGAAAAATGATTCGTGATTTAACACGAAGTAGCTACATACACCCTTGGAGCACCGTTTTTGGACATGCCAGACTGGTCCTCAAAGCTTAAGAAAGGGTCTAGGGAATTATTTTATATTGAATGGACAAAGCAATCATCACTTTATTTTCAGTTGTACATTAACGTTACTATCATTGAGTGCAGGCTTCTGCTATGACAAAACTAAATTAAACTAGTGTAAAAACTAAGATACAGTTTCAGTATTAGAATAGTAGATACTTTTAATGTACTAGCTCACGCTTTTATAACAAACTAAACTTTGGGTGACCTATAACTATATCTGTTCTTTTTCTTTTACTTTTATGCCGTGAACTGATAACAATGGGAATAAAGATCTAAATTTTTTACCTCGTATATACAAAGACACTTTGTGACAACTTTGTAAGTCTTTCACGCAATCGTCTTTACATCGTTTTTGCCAGTCCACTCGAAAATGCTTCTCAGGGCTTTAGGGATGCTTTGCATCATTGAGCATGCGTAGAGACGACATTGTCGGCCATTTTCCATTTACTTGTCCTAACATTTACAAAACTTAGTGTTTAAGATTGCCGAACAAAGATGAACGAATAAACGTTAACGAAAATAGACGCTTCGAAAGTCTTACCTGCAAAATGAACGTTCACGGATCTTTTTTGTGAAAGGAATTGTAAACGATCAAAATGTTAAATGATTGTATTCCAAAGCTAAGAGTCTTTGCCTAGAATGGGCCTTAAATCCTGATAATAATAAATGGTTTTTAACATTAGAAAGTACTGAATTTTCTGGGTAGTTCCAGAGTAAAGTCCATACATTTTCTACTGAGAAAATTTAATTGCTCTAATGCTAATCTTATCCATACTTAACTTGATTATTGCGAAATCGTAGAGAGAAAAATGCGAAAACGGAGACCAAAAAAAAGGAATCCAAGACTAAACAATAAAACTAAGAGTTCTCGTTTTTTGATTCTCAAATGAGCTCATGAGCGTTTTAAACCAGTTAATCATCATCGAGAATTCAAATACCGCGCGAACAGCGGAATACAAAAGAAGACAGCTGTGTAGTTTTAATTATGCCGGAAACATGCATTTTTTGGCAAAGTACCATGAGTCATTCGTTCTCAGAACACGTTTTCTTAACTCTCTAACTTTTTTTTTCTTTTTTGTTGCTGTTTAATTGCTTTTGTACTTAACGTTTTTGAAAAGAATAAATTCTAAAACAGATCACCTATCCACGAATCGTTATAGAGCTGTTTTGAACACTGAAGTTTGGTTAGTAAAGAACAAGACATGCTTTTCTATTTTTTCTTGAAGTCATAAAATGTTCAACTACATTCCTTTCTTTACTCGTAGAAAAAAGGAAAAACGGCTGCATAGTTGTTAGGTTTGTTCTTGAATGGTGGGTAAATGAAATGTCGATACGATCGACTCAGTGTTTATATTTTATATAACCGTTTCAATTTTTAGCCAATCAGATTATAGAAAAGCTTCTTGATTTTAAAACGGCTCAAAATAACGATTTGAACGCTAGTAATATCCTTACTGATTACATAAGTGTATCTAAAAATTTGCTAGTTTTATCATTATTGCTAAATTTACGAGCAGACTCACGGTTGTCATCAAATAAGGAACATTTTTCCCTTTGGGTCTCTAAAGGTCGATGGCGCCAGCAACGTTTTACAGGCAATTTTACAATTACTTTCATTCTTTCTCTATTCCTTAAAAACTCTAGCCTTAGCTCTTAGAATTAAAGATAATGCAAAATATCGCTAGAACTGCTTACTTACCTACACGGGGTGCCTCAGTAGCCGCTTGGTTATTTTGTGTTACAGGTAATTTCAAAGTTCAAAGCTCGGTCACGACCACCATGTTCTCATTAAAAACACTCTACCCATTTCTAACTTCATCTGACTTAGATTTTGCTAAGAAGTAGCAATGGATTAGTGACCTGCTTAGGGGAGTGGGGTAGGGAGTAATGAGGGGCAATCAAGTTTCATAGTTCCTCTTACAAAATCACGCAGAAAAATAGACTCGACATAATAACGCTACAACAAACTTAGAAGGGATGGGAAATATTGAGGAGGAACGCTTTTGTCTGCCTAATACCATAACACTATAATTAAGCTTTTTAGATTATACTATACTGAAAATAAATTTAGTAGATTGTAGATAAATGAGCGAAAGGAAGTGATCAAAGATTTTTCTCTGCCAACTATTAATATTAATAATAGCACTGGAAATGAATCTAGTTAGAAGGGGGTAAATTAGAGAAAGGGTTATTAAAGATTTTTTCTGTTTTATACTATAAAATTAATACAGTTTTTAAATAACAGCACTACATATGAATCTAGTTGGTGGTCGTAAATTAGAAGAAGGGTAAAGAAAGATTTTTTTCCGTTTTATACTATAAAACTATAATAATGTTAATATATACTAATTTAACACTAATACATTTTTTAGATAATATCACTACAAATGAATCTATGATGATTTAGGGAAAGGTAAATTATTTCTGCCTAAAACGATAACTGTGTTTGATGTAACCCCCACCAATTAACACAAGAAGCCGATTTCGTCTATCATTAAAGTCATATGAAAGCTGGTGAACCACAATTAGGAATAAAACTTACATACTTATTAATTTTTTTTACAGCCTTAAAGGCATAAAAAATGTTTCATTGATGTGATACAGAATTGAAATCTAGTCGTGTACCTGAAATCGTGTCTGTAAAAAAATTAACTAACTGAAGAATCAAAAGTACACTGTTTACTTCTGAAATGTTTTACAAGTGTCCGTATGCTTACTGCCATCTGCGGACTTCGATTGATCATTCAAGGTCCATTGGGTCGAAGTTGTGAATATTAGTGAATTCCGACCAACGAGCGTGAGCCGCGCCGTCCATGTCACTGGCCAGGGTATTATCTCTTCTAAGGGCGTGATTTGTCCCCCCTATACGGCTTCCGCACTCGGGACAATTCGCCTCCTGCATTGCTCCACCGCACTCAGTGATGCAGTACACGTGACCTAGGAATTTAAGTTTTTATGTTAAATTAAAAGTTAGCCGTAAGGAAGCAAGTTCTATTTCTCCCTCTATAAGGCTTCCACTCTCGGGACATTTCGTACCCTGCATTAATCCACCATATTCAGTGATGCAGTACACGTGACCTAGTAAATATAAGTTTTTATGTTGTTCTGCAAGTTAGGCACGAGAAAACAAGTTTTAGAATCCTAAAATCAAAATCTGTTCCAAATAGCCTGAAGCTTCCGAGCTCATTTGGTAAAAGTGCTGCACTGGTATTTCAGTGGTTATGTGTTCAATAGTCACCTAGCACTAGTTGTAACGGTTTCAAGTTGTCCGTGAACTTTATTCAACTCGCCTTATAATTACGTGGGCGGTAAAACCTACAAAAATTTTATAAAAATCTTAATAATATAATTCTTAAGTGACTTGTCCTCTGATAACGAAAGTCTGACATAAAAATTATTTACATTTTAGTTCACTCTTTCGCTTGAAATGATCAAGAAAAACCGTAACATATCACAACTCGTTTAAATGAATAAGATAAAACAAAACGTGCAAACTCGTGGTCATCGAGCAAAAATATAAAACTTTTTCGAAAAACCGCTGACAATATAAAACTAAGATCTCGCGAACTAAAAGTAACTTCCGGTTCCGGTACATCAGTAACGTGTATCTTTACCATATAAATAGATTTTTAACTATAGTTTATTAAATTTATTAATGGTATTTTTGACTGACAACTTAAAATATGCTAAAACAATCGGACATATAAGTCCCGACCCCGAATAAACAGGTTATTGGTCTTTTAGCATTACTTGTTAAACCTGGGTAATCCATTCGCTCTCAAGATCTAATTGATAAATATACATTGAGTACATTAACCAATCAGAGTGCAAGATTTGCATTAGTGCAATAGTAAAGTTTTCCTTATTTAAAATATATATATATTCTTCATACTAAAATGATTAATACTAATAAAAAAGGATGACTTGTAAAAAGTAGAACTCAAAGCGATAGCATAGGGAAAGCGGTACCATAGGATCAGCAGTGTCATAGGACCAGTGATATCATAGATCCAGCGGTATCATAGGCTAATTGAGCAGATTTTAAGTAATGACGTCAGTAAAGATTCGCCTCAGTCTTATTCAGTCTCACCAACCTTTTGGGCATTTGAACCAGTGGCCTTGGTTGAGTCCCATGGCTTTCACAATCATGTCCTTTTCATCTCTAGTCACTTCTTTGTAAACCACACTTGGTGCGTAGAGGGCCATGATGTCCTTAAGCCATGTCATGTATCTCTCGCGCTTTTCAGTTTCTGTGTTTTGTACAAACGAAACAGAGATTTTGTTGGTTAGCCTGATAAATTGTAATATTTTTGTAATCTGAACTAGTATAGTGGTTCAATAAAAATATATAATCTCCATTCTCGTGAAGTGCCTACCCACTCTTGAAGACAATCATCCCGGAAACTGTTACATAAGTACTCTATGTCTTGCTACTGTTCGTTTACTGAAGAATTAAAACACAATTACTGTGTTTTCATAGGCCCATCAGAATCGAGGGGCGTTTTGGAAAACTTTAAGAACAGACAGTTTAAAAACGAGACTGAAGAAAGAGTGTTTCCCTTTTTTTGAAAAAACTATTGAAAAAGTGTTGGAAATAAGTTTTGTCACGGAAAAAATTAAGAATTCTTTAGACGATTGTGAGTTATTAAACTTTTCACTGAATTTAACACGTGGCATTTCTGGAATCTGATTGATCTCTGCATTCAACTGAAGTTATAAACTTGCACAATATTTTTCAAATTTCTGAACAGCCTAAAAGGCTAAAAGCTATTGTACGCAAATTCAAAATTCGCCGGCTTTATTGGTTATAAAAACGTTTCTCACTCAGTTTGTATTAAAACCCTCTACTAACTATGTTAAAACTAAACGTGTAACCTACAGGGAGCTGTCTTTCGAAGGAAACAGTTTCAATAATTTTGTGGTGCCCTACTAAGTAATAAACAAAAATTAATTTTACTTGCTTCATATATAAACTTATTTGTCAAGTCAACTGATCAAATCAATTGTTAACTACTCACCGATAGGTTTTTCAGACTCCAAAATTTTGGTTATGGATTTCATTTTTTCGGAATCGATGGTATTGAGTGCCACTCCTTTTACGTCGAGTAGTGTTTCAACAATTGTGTGAGTCACAAAAAGCAGAAATCTCATCAGCTCACCGTGGATTTCTTCCAGCTGCTGATCGCTGAATCGAGCCCGCTTCTTCATGATTAATTTTACTTCGGAATTTAATTGGCTCTTGAGCTCCATGGACACCCTTGTCATTTCGATTTGCCTCTCAGGATATCGAGATACTTCACTTTCGAGCTCACTTTCGATCTTCAGCTTAATTTCCATTAGCAAATTTAAGAAATTCGCTTCATTTTCGACCATAATAAGTAGTTCTGCTGTTAAATTCTTGTAATTTAGAAATTTCTGCAACTCGTTTACTTCATCTGGGAAACTGTCACTCAGAGTTTCGACTTCACATAACAAAGCGTTGACTTTGTCAGCCATTACTTCCTCTGAAAGGTAGTACTTCTTCTTCACCTCTTCAAAGTCTGCTAAGATGGTCTTGATAATGTTACCATATCGCAGGCTTGTTCTTATTGGGGTTTCGCATTTTGGACACCTTTTGAGTTGAATGTCTACTGCCTTTTCATCCTGATTTTCCTGTGCCATGTCCATCCAATGATCAAGAGCGTTCACCTCAAAAATGTGACCGCAGTCGGAGAGTTCAACAAAGCGAGCATCCTCTTCATCTAAAAATGGAGTCAAGTGACTTTTTTAACTTAAATATAGATTTCTTATTTGTGTTCAAAAGTGTGAACATTCAAGTAACTTGCAAAGAAATGAACTCTCTTGCCGCCACAAGTTATGGTTTTAAATGGTAAATTTAATAGACTTTTCTATATTGCACGTATCAAATAGGAATGTTTAACATCGGTATCTCAAGTCGTCCGCAAAATGTAAGAGTTATTTCAATATTATTTAAAAATTTAAAAATTGAAGAATCGCAGCCAGGCATTAAATATCAGAATTTTATAAAAAACGTTCTCTGGCTGAAAATGGTAATATAAAATACAAGCTTTCGGCTGCCAGTATACAGCCTTTAACGAGTAAAAGATAACTTACAAGGCTCGGAATATAAGGTAAAAAGGTGTAAAATACGAGTTCCTAAATAACAAAAGATGAATGGGAGTTAAAATGTTAGGGCAAGGGTAAAACTAGAGTAAAATGTCAACAGAACTATTTATTTAAGAAAGAAGTGTATTGTTTTGGCAATTGTTTGGAGTTATTATCCGCGTTTTCAGAACAGGCGGTGTGCCAAGATTCCAAAGTTTTCCTGAGTCTAAAATTCCCCTTGTCAATTACTTTGGCAGCTATTACTATTTAATATTAGCTGATGTCGGTTTCAGATAAAAATAAAACCCGAAAAAAATATCGGAACAAAATTGAAACCGATAAATCAGTACTCTTAAGTGAACCTACGGTTCAAACTCGTGTCCTTTGAGGAGTTATTGTAATTGATGAACACCACACCAACCGGACTCTCTTAATAAACAAACTTTTCTTCAGCTTATGTCAACCAAAAAAAGATATTTTGACAGGTTACCTTCACCTCCGAAGAATATTTCTTCGACCTCGTCTCTATTGCACTCTCGGCACTTCTCAGGACACTTTTCTCCACACAACCCGATACAAGGGTGGTCACACTTCAGGAGTTTATCACACGGCTCGTCACAGCGCTGGCGATCACACAATTCTCCACACAGTTTGCTGCATTGAAAGTGAGGGCACTTCCACTTGCATACCTCTGCGCAAGGTTTGCATGGCTTACCGCATTTTGCAGAGCACTTGCTGTGAACACAGTAATTTGCACATGGCCGTGAGCAAGGAGGGCACTGCTTTGTGCAATCAACATCGCAGCTATGGCCACAAAAGAGAGTACGTCCACATTTGGACTTGCAGTGGACGTGAAGGCGGCCGTTTCTGCATTCACTGCACGTACCTGAAAATTAAAAGTTCCGAGTATTACTTAAGACCGTGACATCATCATTCATGCCAAACGATCCCTACTATTCCACCAAGACTCACCCTGGATCAAAAGAAACACGAACATGTTTAACATTACGATGGGATCATATGACGGAGCGGAAACTTGTGAGCTAACAGGCCTATATATGCTATCTCTTATATCTCCAGTGATGAAAGATAAAGTAGGCCTCTACAGAGATGATGGATTAATCGCTCCCAAGCAAAACCAAGAAACACATAAAAAAACAAGTAAACAAAATATTCAAAGACAACGGCCTAAAAATTACAATCGACGCTAACAAAAAGATCGTGAATTTCCTTGATGTAACCTTTAACCTAACAAACGGAACTAACAAACCTTACATGAAACCTAACAACAAACTATTATACCTCCACAAAAATAGCAACCACCCACCATCACTACTGAAAAACATACCATTAAACATCAATAAGCGATTAATAAACACTTCATCTAATCAAGACACTTTCAACGAGACTATACCAGCCAACCAAAAAGCACTTAACGAAAGCGGATACGATCACAGACTAACATTTAACCAAAATACAGTAAAAAGAAACCGCGGAAACAGGAAAAGAAACATCACCTGGTACAATCCTCCATGGAACGCAACAGTAAAAACAAACCTCGGAAAAAAATTCCTGAAAATCATTGATAAGTGTTTCCCTAAAGAACACCAACTTCACAAGTTCTTCAACAGGCACACGTTAAAACTAAGCTATTCCTGTATGCCAAATGTAAAGAACACAATTGCCGCGCACAACAAAAAAACACTTTCTAACCACGCCACTGCTACAGCACCTGCTTCAACTAAACAATCGGAGAAAGAATGCAACTGCCGACGGAAGAATGAATGCCCTTTAAATGAAAAATGCTTACAAAGTAATGTCATATACCAAGCTACAGTAACATCTTGCACATCTACCGAGACCTACGTTCGCCTGGCTACAAACTTTAAAGAACGTTGTAGAAACCACATGACCTCACTGAGACATTCTAGAAGACGGAACGAGACTGAATTATCAAAGCACATATGGACATTGAAAGACTCAAATGCGAACTTTAACATAAAGTGGAAAATACTTAAGAAATGAAAGCCGTATAATACCAATAGTAAAAAATGTAATCTATGCCTATATGAAAAATTCATAATTATCTTGCAAGCCCGTGCCCTCACCGAAATAGATACACACTTTGTAATTTTACACAAAAACCGCAACGCCTAGCGTAACGTAGCAACAACATATTCAAATTGCCAGTGTAAAATCTCCAACGGTCATTCATTGTAACGTCTGATGAGTGAGGGTAAAACCTTACGAAACAGTACTGTAACGTTCAATAAAACAATGAATCATATTTAAAGTCTTGAACTTCAATTTATTAATTTTATATCTGCTCCATAAGTGTTGAGCACTCTGGAAAAACATCCTACACAAGTTCAGATATATATATATATATATATATATATTGAAGGAAACGATAGAAAATAAAAGTATAAAGAAGAGAATATTTGCTGCTTGCGAGTACTGCAAACTCCGAATAGCATAACAGTTCGTGATAATTGATCTTTGAAATTGAAACTGAAAGCCACAATAATTCGTTTCTTACCTGAATAATTTCGTTTGATTGAAGAGTGGAGATCGACATTCCACAGTCCCTAAATCTATAGCAATAAAATATAAAATCCTTGTCTTTGCTATGGTCTGCAAATCTTCTTACATAAGGTTTTGATCGAAACATTTTTCGCGGTGTCAAACCATTCTGCGGCGCGGAGAAACGTCCGTAGAACTCGCTGGGCGATTTTGATTGGACGAACAACAAAGCTGTTTTTAGATCTCGGCTCAAATTTCGATCATGCGCAGAACCGTGAATATGCCCTTTTAATATACCGGAAACTGTAGTCTGAGGTAGAACTCCTGTTTCTAAAAGAATTTTGAATAATTTTTAATCCTGGTATCGAGTTACGCATTTTCCTCAAATTGATTTAATTAAATTGAATGCTTGTACGAGCCTATTGACTCACGGAACCGACGCTTATCTCCGATTTTAAGTCTCCAGGTTAGCTCAGTAGCACAGCTGTTAGAACGGCAAACCAGTCAGGCAAAGCCTAGTTCCCTGGTTCAAATCCAAAATGAATCAATGACTTTTTTACTGGCTTCAATGTAACGCATGTTTCTTTTAAGTGTGTGGATCTCAGAGGGTGATTAAGACTATTTTGTACTATGCGGGATTTTATACCTTGACAAGGGTGTTCGCACTTTAGCAGTGTTCCACACGGAGCACAGCATGGAGTCTCTTCCGGATCTATATAGCACTCCACTTTGCTTTTGTGTCTACAAGGCCACTCCTTCGACACTTTCTCTTGACAGTTCTCTGTGCACTTGTCTCCACAATACGCTTTGCATAAATGGTCGCATTGGGGAAGCAGCTTCTGACAAGGCTCTTTGCATGAGAATTCAGAAGGACTCAAGTGGCATGGTACCATCTGTAGGTGCCCACAGCTGGGGATTTCCTTTTTGACAGGTTTCATACAGGAGCCACAGTCCATGAAGCATAAGCGATTGCACTTGTGACCGAGCTCGCACAATGTCTTTTGGCATGGCTTTTGGCATTTATATTCTTGGTGTTCCGGGTCAGTAGGATGGCAAACCTGTATTCGCACAAAGACAAAATAATTGTATTTCAGTTTAGACAAACTTTTTATTCAGTATGGCGGAATCTTTTCACAATTATTGTTTACAGCAGGGATAAAGAGCAGGGATAAGGCGAGTTGAGTAAAAACTTAAGACGCTTTCTCAAGCGAACATAGATTGAGCAAAACATTCTTTCTTTGGAAAACGTCTATCACGTTGCAGGAATAGTGTTAGTATTTAACAAGGAAGCTTTATTTCACAAAGCTGTTAAAAAAATGTCTAAACAACAATTCACTCACACAAACTTCGTTATATTTTGTTCCGTATAGAAAAGTAAAAACGATTGCAAACAACAAAGTGAATGTAAAACTTAAAGTAGTTATATCTTTACCATTTCACACATGTGACCACAATTTAGGCGTGTCCCACAAGGAATAAGGCATCCACCATTAGGAGCTTTTCGGAAATCCTTATCACATGAGGCCTGAATTTGATTGTTAGGATGGTTCTGGCAAGCGAGAGTCAGTGCAGTTCCCACCTTCCCTTGCGCGTCCATATCGTCCACGATCTTGCTCCACAGGTCGCTTTGTTCTGTCATCAACCTCAAATTACCAATACAGTAAAATCCTTTCTTGGCACGGGAGAGCGCCACACAGATTCGGTTTTCGATCTTCAAAAATCCGATTTTACCATCTTCGTTACTTCGTACAAGCGAAAGAATAATAATGTCATTCTCTTCACCTAGTTTAAGAAAGAAAGAGTTTTATTTAAATCATAACCAATGATGAAAAAGTAAGAGAATCTTGAGTCTGCTTAAAAAAGGTCACATTTTAGTTACCGAGAAACTACTGATATTTCGAAGTGTGTCAGTCGCCTAAAATCACGCAAGTTTGACAAATTAATTTTGAGGGCTGTAAAATAATTGTTGTTTACTTGGCTATATTATTTGATATTGTTTTATTGCAAATTCTTTCCCATTTTTAGTTGACCTTGTTCGATTTTTTAACGGTTTGCCGCTTTGACACTGCAAGTTGACTACATATTGTGCGTATGCTGCACCGAAAGGTTGTTCGTTAAATTTTCCCCAGAGGCCTATGTAATAAATACCTATACCGTTTGAAAAAAAATACACTTCGTTTCTACAAAAGTTTCCCATCAAATCGTTTATGAGAAACGGATCAGGGCATTTCTCTTGGGTAAAAATACCTTGAAAATTGTCGACAGCAGAAATTCTAACTCCTTTGAAAAACTCCTTGGGCATATTCTTTTTCAACTGTATGAGCTGTCCCGTGTACATTGTCAGCACTGTGATCTGAGATCTCTCGTAACCCTGCAGGATTAGGTATCGACAAAGAGCAGCGATATACTCTGCCTCGTGCAGATTGGTGCGACTTTTCCCTTCTTCTACAAAGTCCTGTAAGATAAGCATTTCGTGGTTTTGTAGTTAATCAAGGCTTGATAAAGCTTCGATCTCTCGATCTGACTTAAGATTATTTACCTACTTGATTTGAATAGAAACCAATATCATCTTCTTTACAGTAAATTATCGTTTGTTAATGTCAGCATTGATGTTGAGTTAGACAGAAGCTGAACTCCAAAAACTTTTAGTTTTTATAGTCAAACTACATGTATTGGCATTGTAGAAAACGTAACTAATAAGATTCCCTCCACGGTAGATTCTGACAATTTGGAGATTTGTGACGTCAGACAAGAAAGCGGTGTTAAATCATAGGCGTAAACATGGCGTCCTTTATGGTTAACAACTTGTTCATTTTGAAATTTGAGTTTCTATAGGCATTGTGACGCAAATCGTTTTTGAAAAAAACTGTTTTAGGAATCTTAACAGATATAGTTTGATTATGAAAAATATAAATAGCGGATTTAGCTTCATTTGATGATTTTGGTTGGGGCATCAGGATGGCCTAGCGGTTCTTATCGCACCTCCCACTCGTTTTCGAATCAAGGACTCGATTGTGGGCTGAAATATTTTGATTTTGGTCTGACTCCAACCAATAAAAGTCGTAGTGAGCAACCTAAACACAAACCTCTTGCTCCTGGTGGTCGATGAAAAAAATGTTACTTGACACGCCTTTGATGTTTTCAAAGTTCATCACTGATTCATGATTTCGAAGGTTGTCATAAATGTGTTTCATGAGATCTGCAATTTCTGGCCGCATTCGATGCTGTGCCATAAGGCGACAGAAGGGCATCCCTAGGAGGGAAAAAGAGCTCCGTTGATGAAAACACAGTAGAGCAGGAGCCAAACAGAGAAAATGGTCCTTGGTCGGGTGTATACGAAGGAAATTTATAATCCACGGTCAATGCTCCATTGTAGTGTGAAAATGCAGTGGATTAAAATGATATGAAAAAGATGTTTATGATGTTGGTGATGATGATGATGATAATGATTTTGTTGGTGGCAGTGATTTTGGTGTTGCCGATGCTTTTGTTAGTGGTGATGATTTTATTGGTGGTGATGATTTTGTTGACGGTGGTGATGATTTTGTTGATGGTGGTGATTATGTTGGCGGTGGTGATGATTTTGTTGGTGATGATAATTTTGTTGGTGTGGTGATTATGTTGGCGGTGGTGATGATTTTGTTGATGGTGGTGATTATGTTGGCGGTGGTGATGATTTTGTTGGTGATGATGATTTTGTTGGTGTGGTGATTATGTTGGCGGTGGTGATGATTTTGTTGGTGATGATGATTTTGTTGGTGTGGTGATTATGTTGGCGGTGGTGGTGATCGTGGTGGTGGTGATGATTTTGTTGGTGATGATTTTGCTGGTGGTGATGGTGATTATGTTGTTGGTGGTGTTGATTGTAATGATAATTGAAGTGGTAATGTTCAAACTAATTGATATATATGGATGCTGTTTAAGGAACATTTTACAAGCTTGACTAGACGTTAAAAACTGGAAACGTACAAAACTATTAAACTATTTGCTAAAAAAGGAAAAATTTGTATTTCGAAATATAAGAAATAAATATGAACTAATACACAATATAGATTTCTTAAGATGGTGTTTGAGACTGATGGTTGTTTAATGATGTTGATCTTTATGATGATAGTGAAGCTGGCGATGGCATTGGTAATTTTTTTATAGATATTATGGTAGTAATGAAAGTTATGACGGTGGCGCTTCTGTTGATATAAAATAAAAAAACCAGATAGGAAAAGGATAGAGCCCCAAAAAATTATTTTGGACAGCAGCACTTTACATTTGAGAACCCTCTGGCGTTCTAATCTTATAATCTTAGAACAGTTTTAACCGTTTCGCAAGGTGACCAAAGAACAATCATGACGGCGTGATTTGCGCAATAGATAAAATCTATGCTTTGAACCACAAGGTCCCAGGTTCGATCTTCGGCTTTGCGAAGATTTAAACGTTTGTGCGACCTTCTTTTCCGCCAAAACTGACTTAGCTTTCCATCTTTACGAGGTCAGTACAAAGAGCACCAGCTTCGGCTTGCAGGTAACCTGCGATTGATTGGTGTCCCTTCCAGGGGGGGGGGTTGAAGACTCTAATCCGCTTAACACTACAGGAACCAGAGATAAGTGTCGGTTCTATTGGATTTAGCTTTTTTCCAAGAAAAATGAGACTTAGCTTTTCATCTTTAGCAGATCAGTAAATTGTTTACCCGCGTCGGCTGGGCGCTAACCTGCGATGGATTAGTGTCCCGTCAAGGGGTAGTCAAACACTTTCATCAATTTAACACTACGGAAACCCGAGATAAGTTTCGGCTCCATTGGATTTAGCTTTTTTTTCAAGAAAGATGAAGCGGTGAGAGGAGACCATGCTCTTACCGTTGCTGACCATTCTTTCAAACAGTGACACATCCAAGGAATAATCCTTTGCCAGCTTGTACACCGTGGGGTTTGGTCTCAGTTGTTGATGGTCTCCAATTAAAATCAAATGCTGGCAGCCGTGCGTTAATGACGTCACAATGTGCGACTCTAGTACTTCAGCGGCTTCCTCAACGATTGTAATTCGAGGCTGAATTTTTTGTAAAACATTGCGGTACTTTGCCGCACCTGCACAATTACAGACTCCTTGTTATTACTAGTATCATTGCACGTGCTCTAAACTACACTAAGCTTTGATAAAGTACCTTACCGCGGAACAAAGAATTTTTTCTTCTTTTCTGCTTATGTTGAAAAACAATTTTTTCGTGTTTTCCTAAACAACTTAAAATACTTGTGTTGAAATAAAATAAAAGTAAAAAAAAAATTGCAAGTAAAAATGGTTGTTGACAAACGGTTTAACAAAAATGTTTTCTAGTTCTAAGTGTTTCGCAAGTTTATCTATTTGTTCTGAAGTTTTCTTTCTAATAACAACATGAACAAACTTTTACAAATAAAAGACTTTACCGGATTACATGCCAAGGGGTGGACTGTGGCAGTTCGTATGTGGGAGAGACCGAGCGGACTTTGAAATCGAGGTTCGCGGAGCACCTTAGACCAAGCAGTGCTTCGTCTGAAGTCTCACAGCACATACACAGGGACCACCCTGGACATAAGGTCGAAGTGGAGGTGTTAGACCATGAAGATCGTTGGATAGAGCGGGGTATCAAAGAGGCCATCTATATCCGGGTTCATAGACCGGATTTGAACCGGGACACTGGAAGATACCTGCTCCCCCACATCTGGGACAATCTGTTGCGGTCACGTGTTACTAAATCATGTGACCGTTAACAGTATTCCGGTTCACAATTCTTGTTTTTTTCATTTATATGTGAACAAGCCTCCGAGAAGGAGCCGAAAGCTCGTATGCTTTAACCTTTATATAAGTACTGTGTAATAGTTTTTAAAAAAAATTTTTATTAAAAGACTTCTTATAGTTGAAATATCGTTAAACAACTTCCAAAAGGACGTTTTAGTTGTTTTAGTTAAAATCTTGTCCCTTGATAAGAATCCCAACTGATAAGAGGCAAACCACGTGGATATTTATAAAGTATGGTGGAAATTTTTCTGGGATCACCGAGGACATATTAAAAATTCAGAGTCAGAGATTTGAGCCCTGGTTATTCAAATCCAGCGCTTTTAACCCTTGAAACAAGTAGCCTCGTTGGAAAAGGCAAATTTCTAGTTCATGTTTCTCACATATTGTCTTTCGTTTATTATTTCATTCAAGTACCTGTTGTAGTCATCCCAATCACATCAGCAGTTTTTAGTATCTCTAAATCCTCCATTTTTCTAACTTCGTTAAGTCTTTCCGCTCCCTGTTCAAATGCCCTCTGATAATTCGCAATCGTTTCCTTGAAGTCTTTGGTCAGAATGTACGCCCATCTGCGATACAAACTCCAGCGGTCTTTCACTTGAATAGCCCAAACGTCTTTTACAGCACGAGCCTCGATCTCGGGCATCATATCTTTGCTACTCAACTCACGTGCAATTTTTTGTTTCACGCGACGGGTTTGTTTATCAAGATCCAGTTGTATCTGCCATCCTCCAGCTTGCATCAATTTAATATGTTCCTTCAAAGTGGCGTAAGGGTTCGCCAACTGAAGTCTTCCTCTCCTCTGAAAAAGCCATCAATGACGAGAGCGTTCAGTGAAATTCTACTGAATATTTATAAAATAATCCACACTCGCTCATTTTATCGCAGCAACATTAGGTCGTTTTTACTTTTTTTTTCGGAATATTCGGCAAAATGTTACGGAAAAGTTGAGAGTAAACTTAAGTGATCAGTATAAATACAGAATCACATAACTATTCTTAAGAAACTTGGTCAGTAAGACCGAGTTCATACAGCTATGCGTCTCCTTATATCTGTTAGAGTTTTAACGGTTCATTTCCTTCAACTGTTTGTGCTTGAGTCATTTTCCTAAAGTCTAAACTTAGAGTAGTTATACTAATCGAAGGTTCGAAAAACGTCAGACTTTCGATTTCAAGGACGTTTTTCTCTTTTTCCTTTTGCCTTCCAGGGCTTCTCAAGACAAATTATTTCGGAAAACTTGTGCTAAATTTTTTGTTTTTCTACTAAAATAGATAAGCTGAAGGCTTTAAATAAACAGAACGGTTTTAAAATGATGCTGAAATTGCTGTTTAAATATGTGGAACAATGACGTTATTTTTACCTATGCATTTCCGTAAATTAAATAAATGGCACAGTAGTTGAATGTTTGGTCAAAATAATTGTATTTCAAGTGTATATTCCAGGGCAAGATTAAAAAAATTCCCAGGAATTTTCCACGGACTTCCAGTGAACTGAAAAATTTTCCAGATTTTCCAGATTTTACTGTACAAACGCAGCTTATAGATAACGAAACACTCACTGGATGTCTTCTTTGAAGAATGATTGCATAGTCTACGTCCAGAACTCTCATATCCTGAAGAGCATCTCCTTCAAACGTCACATCTCCAGGATCTTCTTGCTCCTCTTCTACCATGTTTTCCTTTTCTGGTTCTTTTTCTTCATCTTCAACTTAAAAAAAACGTTATAGAAACAATATCAAAAACTTTATTCTCGGTAAACAACTTTTTAGATCAATTATTTTTTAGTGAAATTGTGCATTTCAATAGTCAAAAAAGTGCACGTGATTATATCCGCGGGCAGAGCATCAGTGCATATAGCTGGGCTAGTAATTTTTTAACAATGATACAGCTATCCAGTCGCTCTAGATTTAAATTATTGCTCTTCTGTTTCTATGTAAAAATGAAAAAAAAGAGAGATCGTATTCTGTTGCTGTTTTACTGAACGCCTTGAGAAACAAGAGCTGTATCTCCCGAGTGATAACATTCAGCTTTCGTGATCCCCAAGTAAATGGAAACAATGCAACTGGTGGAATGTCCGGGTCTGTTAAAAGAAAACAATTTTAAACGTGAAATGGTGGGCAAAGAATTCTATCTTAAAGAAATGAAAAATCTTCCACGGGTGAGATTGATGTACATATCTTTGCGTAATATGCTTTAAAATCGCATAACAATTTTTTTTTCCTTTTTTGGGGAATACCGTAGTTATTCACTTTTAAGCGGCACTCACTATTAAATCGCACCCCCCATTTTGACAGATAAAAGAGCCGCTTGTTGAACGGTTTGTTTCAGAAATTACTCAGTTTTAAGCCGCATCTCGTTTTTAGTAACTGAACGTGTAAAATAAACAGGCAACAAAATGATCCAAACAGAAAATGAAATTGTTTGCATTGAAAAGACATTGAAACTTTTCATTCAAGTGCTAAATAATGTGAGGAACAATGCTTAAATCCTGTTTTGAAGTTCAGTTTTGATGCTTTTCAAGGCCGAAATCTCCTCTTCCCCATGCTGTTTTTATTTTTGTGCGCTTTCTGATTGTTTGAAACTCGATGCGAAACAAAGTCACCGCTGACCTCTGAGGTCGAATTTTGTTTTTTGAGCAAAGAAAATCAATTTATTTTTATCATATTAACAGAATAAAATAGGAAAAGAGTCGCAAAAAAACAGAAGAATGCCGAAAAAATCTAAAGGGCGTTGGAAAAGCCGCAAGCGCTTCGAAAAACACAAGAGCGCAGAAGAAGAGAATGACGATTGAACACCGAACGAACGATTTACTTAGACTGAACAAACAGCTCTTTTAAGAGCTACCAATAACTACAAAAGTTAAAACCAATTCTATTATTATTAAATGTTGTGTGAATTAATGTAATCGTTACTGTAGTTGTTTTTGTGCGGCTTAATCGTGATTTACTGTTTAAAGTCATGAATTTTGGAGGTCAAAAGTTTTGTTCCCGGAAAAACTCAGTTTTAAGCCGCAACCCTCAATTTGGAAAGCTGTTACTCTCCAAATTTTGAAATTTTGTAAAAAAATGTTGCGGCTTAAAAGTGAATAACTACGATACCTCTAATTCATTTAAAAGCGATAAGCTGACTGTATGGTATTAAGTGTTGGTTTTAGTGAAAATTATTGTCATAACAAACATTAGATAAAGACGCCCCTTCGACTGAAAAAAGGCAAGCTCCAAACTTACCATTACAAAGAAACATTTCAAATTTCTACGTAAAGTTTTCTTTTAAGCTAAGTTTTAGCTCAAATTTCTAAAGTTGTATAAGAATATCCCTTTGTAGTTAGCCAAAAAACGTGCACTTTTTATTATGAGTAACGCGATTTTATCGGTAATCAACTGCCTGGCTGGTGATATCCACGATAAATTTCACCTGAAGAAACGAAATAGTTTTTTCGTTGAAACCGTTAGCATAGAGTTTTCTCGTCAGGCAATTAGTTTATACTTTAGAATGTGTGTAATTCTCGATAAAAAACACTATAAAAAGTTATCAAGCAAAAAAACACGCCTAATATTTAATTTAATTTAAAGATAAAGACAGGACTTGATTTTGAGAATGAATTCATTCTCGAGTGACACTTATGTGACAAATTCAAAAAGGAAAAACTAAAAAAAGGTTTTTTCAAAGAATTTTGTTGGCATTGGCGACCTATATATTTTTCTTCTCTAAAGTAAACCATTGAAACTTTGCTTGCTACTGGCAGTGACGTCATACGTTCTAATATGCAGCCATGATTCAAGATGGCGAAATAGTAATGAAACGTAAAAAGTGGACAATTTAATCAAAACCAAAAATTTTTTTGCGGAAGTGCTCCAAATGGTATGATAAATAGTCAGATAATCAAAAAATGTACTTTGTGGAGTGGACTCACTCATGTCTTGCGAGCCCACATCAGTATTGATCAGGTTCAACCACTTCAGCAGCGCAGACGCTTTGGCAGATGTCGAAACACCGGATCTGCTGCGCAATGAGGAGAACTGTTCTTCTGTCATTATACCAGATTCGTTCAGCTCATTTTCATGAACAATGTTCTCCGAACATTGCCTAAATGATTCTGTGGCTTGTTGCATCTGTTCGTTTATTGTCTCTAGTTCAGAGTAAACGTCGTGGAACGCTTGTCGAACTTCCCGCGACATATTACGTTCTTGTTTCATTTTGTGCTTCAACATTCGCAAATTACATCGTTCCATAATATCACTATTGCTTCTTCCGCCGATACGTATGATTCCATCTGGATGAAATTTGTGAATACCTGAAAATAAAGTCAGTTAGAATTATAAGAAAAGCTCCATCCAAAGAGAAAAAAAATGCTGCAATGGCAAAGAACGAGCATAGGGACTGGCACTGAAACCAAGTTAAGTCACATTAAAGATGGCCGTCTCCAGAAAAAGATATTAAATTCATATCAGTTGAATAATTTTTTCTCCTTTATCTTTAATTATCAGTTTTTGGGTGAAAAATGCATAAAGGGTAATAAATGATATCATATTACCTCCTGATTGTTTTATAGCGGAGGTTCCGTTTACATGAGGAAGTTTCTTTCACATGAATTTGAGTGTTAAATGTACATGTTCTTTAGTATTTTTCGACCTCACAAACCAACTAGAACCATAAAGGCCCTTTATTATATGACTAGATAGTTTTCCGCAATCTGATTGGCTGCTGGGAGGGCGAGATTTCGCTGTAATGACTGGTCATTATGAGATTTTTTTTATTTTTTATTCTTTTTGACATTTATTTTTGACCTTTTTTTTGAAGAAATCATTTTTTTGCCTGTTTTTCGTGACGATTGCCGATTTGGCTGAGTGAACATTGTTTGAAATGAGTGTGCGCGCGCAAGCGGATATGGAAAGTAACTTCCGGTGTTTTTTTTTTCGTTTTTTTTCCGAAAATAGACTAAAGGCCATATAATAAGTAGCTTATTAACAACGCCTGTTCGGTCATTACAGGGAAATTTCAGAACCCTGTCATGTTGTAATTACCACGCAATCACTTGGTCATTACAACAAGGCCCCGGTCTAAGATTTCCTTGTAGTGACCTCACTCTCGGTTAATAAGTAGTATTTCTATTATTCAGCTGACATCTTGACCGGCGAGAAAGAGACTTTATATACGTTAAATAGAAAAGTTTAAAAATAGGGAATTTGAATTCCTGTATACGATATGGACACTGTGTATCTAAAAATACATGAGGTTTCCATACATGTTACTCTTGTAAAAAACACCATTTCGCTAGCAACATTAAATGTTGCACTGACAAATATTAAGAAGATGTTAAACGGGGAATTTTTTTGTGAAACTTACATTTGTCTTGCAACGCCATTGTGAGACGAGGTGCACAAGCCATTGCAGTGTGTAACACCTCGTGCAACGGCTAAAATCGTTGCGAGAAAAGTTGAAGATATCGTTGCCAAAACTTAAACCCAGTTCTACCTTGCCCGATTATTTCAGTTCAAGTTGCAGGAGCCGTTGCACTGTGAAAAACCCTATCGTGCAACTTATCTCGCAATAGCATTGCGAAACAAGTTGCACGAAAAATTTGCGATTGAGTTTGCAACGCGGTTATTTGAGGATCTTGATGTTGTTAAAAAAAAATGCATACAAGTTCAATCAAAACAAAGGAGATGGAGATAGCCCACAACATATGTTTTACAATTCTTATTTGAAAAGTGTTTAAAGATTTCCCTCACCCTCTAGAAACTGGTCTAAAGCGTGATTGGTGTAGCAGACCACTAGAATGGGTCTGTGTGATCTGACTCGCCGCAATTCACGGAAAGAGCGCCGGCGGTCATCAAAGTCAACCAAGTCACTGCCATGGTCCCATTTTCTCTTATTGTGGAGCAAAACTTTTACAATCTAAAAATACAATTTTCAAAGTTAAAAGTAGCCTTTAGGAAAAAATTTCTTGTGGTGGTCTGAGGTTGTTATCGTGCTGAGATTGTCTTTTGACAACAGCACATGACCTTATTTGACTAAAATCCAGAATTCAAATAATATAATCAACAATCCGATCAAAGAAATCCGAAACTCAGTTGAGGAAATTCAAAATCAAAAATCAAGTAAAGAGAATCCAGAAACCAGTCAAGAAAAATCAGAGTCCAGACAAGGTAATCCAGATTTGAGTGAGGGAATCCAGAAACTAGTTGAGTGAAATTAGAATCTTTCAAGAAAATCAAGAAACAAGTCAAGGTTATGTAGAATCCAGTCAATGTAATCTAAAATTCAATCATGGAACCCAGACAGGTTAATTAAGAATCCAGACAGGTCAAACTTAGTCCAGAATCAAATTAAGAATATCAAACATCTACCAATGGAACCGCAAACCCTGATTATGGAATCGATAACTAGAGAACAGCCTCCTTCTTATAAGGAAAACACTTACGCCAACAACAAGAATAAAAGCAAATGTACCTTTAAACCAATGTAGGTTTTTCCCGTTCCTGGAGGTCCCTGAATTACAGCAAACTCCTTGGTAAGCGCCATCTTTACTGCCTCAAGTTGGGAGTTGTCAAGTTCTAGCTGTTCTGCACTTGGCCATGAGTTGGTATCAAGTAAATCCACTCTACCATCTATTAACCGGATTCAACAATTGTAATTACTAAATAAAAGGTTTAAAAACAAAATTTTTATGAAAAGAATATAACTTGGACTTCCAGTTACACGGTGAGCTATTCCAATAAAAGTTTTGCAAATTGCCCATTTTTCTGGTTTGACGGATTAGTAAAGCAATATAAAACAGTTCACATCCATTTTTGTACGTGAGGCAAACACTCCCATATATTAGACTGGGGAAGATTATGTGTACCAAAAATAGCAACAGCCATAAAAGTAGATCAAAACGAAGTCAAGTGGAAAGTGTAATATAATAGTTTGATTTACAAATTTTTTTTAAATTCTATCTTGCCTGATTAAGTGAATATAGATGGATAATGTTATATGAACTTAAACCCAAAAGTTCGACTATTTCTTTCTAACACGAGAGGAACAGGTAACCATGATTTTAACAGTAGTAATAACCGCTGTTTTACGTAAATAACGTTCCTTACCATTCAATCTGTCCACAATCGAGCTTGAAGGGTTGTTTCTTTCGTTTCTCATTATTGGTGTTAAGTCAAAAGTTACTGTCTCCCTAAATCTGTTTCTCAGATAAGCGGGCGGTCGAACTTCATTGACACATTCTACAATGTATCTCTGAAAGGGCAAAATATCGAACCAGTTAGTACTGGTTCGCCTGGGTTGCTGAAAAGTGATTTTCATTCTTTTTTTTTTTGACAAATCTCGATCGTTGAGATAGAACCCGATTATATCCTTCCGATTCTGATCGCTCGGTCTCTACCATTGATGAAATTTGGTTTCCATGTGATTGCTTGGATTCCTGAACAATCTTTTCACCAATCGAGCAATCGTAACGATCGTTTTGAAACTGAGCTTTATATAGAAACCAAATTTTATCAATATAACATCTACTGCAGCGATCAGGATCGATCGATAAACGGGTTCCATCACAGCCCTCGTAGCTCTTAGTAATCCTGGCGATCCAGCAATCGAAAGTTAAACTTTAATTCGCATTTCATGTCATGCAGCATCCTTTTTTTTCTAGCTAATCACGTTCTTGACAAGTTTATCAGGAGTTTTCTCCAACTTTTTCCCTTCTCAAAGGGATTTAGATTTTAAAACTTGATACCATGGAAGAAGAACAAATATAAGACTGTTTCTATAACAATATTCTCCGTCATACAGTCGAAGTTCCAGTCTACCAATATGTAACAGCATCATCCCTCTTCTGAAAGGTTCTGCAAACCCAGAATCTACTGTTTCCCCTCTCCTTTCTAAAAAATAAAACACACAACAAAGTAGCATGAAGCAAAAGTCTCCCTTTCAGCTGCCAGTTTTGCTCAAGTTGACTGCAAAAATTCTTATCGTCTTTCTCGACGGGACCTTCCTTCTAGAACGTAGCGATCAATTGGAAATCAGATTGATTGCTGTCATCACTCGATCGCCAGGATTGCTACACATTTTTTCAGCCATCCGGCAGCGATCATTTTGAATCTGGGCTTTATATGGTAGTAAAAACTATTTGTTATTTCATCACTGTCTATTTTTCCCCTCATTCATTAATTATCATGAGTACCAATACATTAAACAAATTGAGCGGACAGTGGATTCGACAAACGTCTTAAATATCGGAACAACTTGACAGGCCCTTAAACAGACTTATAATTACCTGAAAAGGTAATCTGTATTCGTTGGTTTGCTGTAAACCTTCAAGTACGTGTCTGTAAGCTTCAAAGTAAGCTGTTGTCTCTACCATTTGGTAAACATCTTCTCCGTCTAGTTTGATTTGGTCATCTAATTCCACAAACTTTATATCGACAAGACCCTTGGAATGTCAAGGAAAAATATTGAAATCAATACAATTTGGTTGAATGTGAATACTGTGAAGTTTGTTTTTTTTAAATTAAGCTTAATCATTTTAAAAGCCTAGTGTCGTATGGGACCGGCGTTTATCTCCGTTCTCGGTTGTGTTAAGTGGAAGAGACTTTAACTCCCCCTAAAACGGGACATATTAGTCACCGTTGGTTATCTTCCACCAGACCATGGTGTTCTATATATGGACCTCGTAGGAATGGAAAGCTGAATCAGTTTTGAAGGAAATATAAACCAAATGAAAAACAGTGTTAGAGTTGTATTCCGTTGAAATAAATATTCACAGAGAAATCGTTGAAAATCGAGACATAATTCGTTATATTGGCATTTTGTTAACATAAAAAACGCAGAATGCAAAATGATTTTCAATAAGTCCGGAAAGAACGACAAATAGGAATTTCTGATACAAATTTTTTGAAAACAGTGATCTGAAAAGGACTTTGCCTTTGTCTTATATGGTTTTTCAAAATAGATAGTGCCGTCTTATAAACAAGAGAACCCTTTCAGATACGGTTTTCGCTATCTCTAATTTATATCCTGAAAGAAACTTAATACGGTCGATTGTGTATCGTGGTCCTATACCTACTGCGCAACGCTATAAAAATTTAAATAATTCCCTGATCGTTTGCAGTAAGAAAGCTCGGAACACTGTGGATAACACCATAAGTAAAACTATTAGTGAATTTACACTTTTTTGAGAGCTGCTTTGATAGCGGTAAAGAAAGGCCTTAGGATAAGTAAAAAATGTTGCTACTCACGTTTACAAGGTTTTTAACGTCTCTGTTTTCTACGGTCGCAAGAATAAAATTCTCAAAGTTATCCTTTGAGAGACAAAGTAGGGAACCATAGATCAACCTTTTACTGTTCTCCCAACGGATGCTGCGAAATCTCGAGTTGTTGAACTGGATTTGGTAGACCAGTCCTTTTCCAGTACACACTGGAAACCTGATTTGCACATCTTTGTACACCCTTATGTCTTGTAGCTGAGTAAACCTTTCGGATCCCTGCCGCTCAAGTAGGCCTTCAGTGGAAAAAAAAGCAATTATTTTACTGTTGTTACTGTTCTTGTTCTGTTGCTAGTATATTTAAATGATTTCGGTATTTTGATTTTGTTATGTTGTTGATGTGTTGATGTTTTATGTTATTGATGGTATGTTAGTGTTTTTATGTTGTTGTTGGTATATTGATGTTATGTTGTTGATATTTTGTTGATATGTTTTTTGGGTTGTATATTAATGTTGATATATATTGATGTTGCTATGCTGGGTTTCTACATTCTGCTAAGATTGTATTTGATTTTGCTATGATGGCGTAGGTATATGTTAATGTTGGAATGTTGATGTTAGTACGCCATGTTGTTATGTTGATGTTTATTTGCTGATGTCGTTATGTTGTTGTTGCCGGTATATGCTGCTGTTGGTATGTTGCTATTATGCTGATGTTGATATGTTGTTGGTATGTTTGGTTTGGTATGATGGTGTTGTACATTAATGTTGGTATCCTGATGTTACTACTTTGGGTTTCTATGCTAATATTTTATTTGATTTGTTATAATGATATAGATATGTTCATGTTGGTATGTTGATGTAGTTATATTATATTGATGTGATTGATCTCTTATAAGTCTCATGGCTTCCATGGGCTCCCAAATGTGTACTCCATTACTTTTAGCGTTTCAGTTGCCATTACTTATACTGCTTTTGTTATTGCTACTGCTACTGCTATTTCTATTGTTTATTTTTTATATACACGTCTATACATCACTCACACAATCGAGCTACCCATCATTCCATCTGTCATTACCGCTAACTCTACCATTTTTAGTGAGCTATCAACGTAGCTAAAATGTGCAGTCCATACATTTAGTGGCTGCAGGTACTAGTATACGCATCATCCCACCGGCATTAGGGTTTCTTTTCTCTTGATTGTCTGTCCACCTATTCCTACTGATTGATCTGTTAGTTTATTTGACCATTTATCTATACCCTTGCACGTCTTTTTTTGATCTAATATGTTTTATCGACTCATGAGGCGTGTCAGAATATTCTACCTTGAATGCCATCCCTCAAAGGTCTAATAAAGTCTTCCCTCAAAAGCCTAAACTGTACATCCAAATAGTGCTGCGGATCTCTGTAGCGACCATCCACAATATTGCGCCGTAAAAATGGCAGCGCCTTGATGTAAATATCATCACGTGATGGGAGGATCCTCATTTGTCGGAAGTCATCTGGCGGCTTAGCAGCGTCATTTGCAGCAGCTGTTTGAAAAAGAAATATGATTGAAAAATTGACATTAACACCATTTTTCATTAGTTCATTCTAGTTCATGTATTTAAAGCCTTAATCATCTTTTAACTTGAGTGAATTATCTTTTGAGTTTATATTTATTTAAACTTTTCGTTCTCCTCTCTTATTTTCTAAAGCAGGTAATTGCTGCATATAACAAAATATAGAAAAGTAGAAATGAATGTTATTACATGGTCAGTGGGAGGTTTAGAGTGAAAAGGCAAACCATCGGCAATGGAAATTCAAGTTTAATGATTACTTATAGAATCAAATAAAATCGAGCAGTAACTGTAGCAGGTATTCGCTTTAAGTTCTAGCTGGCATCGTTTAGCTTAGGTTATATAAATTATTCTCCACGCGCGATAAACTGTGATTCAAACGCCTTTTTAAATATTTTTTCATTCGCAACACATAAAATTTTGATTATAGAGATTGTCAGTCACTGCAATGAAAATAACAATTACTTTGTCGGTTACTGCCGTATGTTGATGATGATGGTGATGATCATAATGGTGGTGGTGATTGGGATGGTGATGATGGTGATGATATTGGTGTTGATAATTTTGGTGGTGTTGATGATAATGGTGATAACGGTGATGGTGATGACGGTGATGGGTTGTGCATTTATGTCACAATCACACGCCCTGGCCAAGAATGACATTCTCCTTGTGTTGTTTATTAGTTCTATGGCAATTGAAAAGCCCGTTTCAGGGAGTTGTCAATAAGTATTTATTTATTATTATGGTGATGGTAATGATGACTATGATAACTCTGATTGTGATGTCATTATCGAGCAGACTATGATAATAATGATAATCTTATCTCAAAAAGTAATTTCTCTGTTTCAGTTTCTTAAGGGAAGGCGACATCCTTAGTGCAGTTTGTAAAATCTCTGCCTTCCAACCAAAACGTCCCGGATTCGATTCGCGGCTCTGGCGAGACAGGAATATTTGTGTGACCTTTCCGGTCGAATAGTTTTTCATCCCTTTGAGGTCGGTACAAATAGTTCCAGCACCTGCTTGGAGCAAAGCTGTGATGGATAGGTATCCCATGCAGCCAGGGGCAGTCAAATACTCCGTTTAACACTGGTAAGCAAATGAAAAGCGCTGGGCCCAAGAGCCACTAAGCTCGAGAAAGGATTTATAACCTTTTTCGCTACCTAATTAGAAAAACCTGTTAATACTTCTGCGACAATGACCAAAAAAATATCAGTTTTACCGTCAAACCTCTGAGGACGACTCCTCCTCTTCAAGTTCTCTCTTTCTTGTCTTTCTATTTCTTCGATTTTCTCTTCTTTCAATTCCATTAACCTCTCCACTTCTTTCATGATATTTTCATCATCTAATTTTCCATTGGCTGATAGAGTCTCAGTAGCACATCTCAAATCATTTAACGGAATAATGTCGTAACAGTTCGGATACGTTCGGAGCAGCTCGGAAAAAAGCCTAATGATGTTTTTTAGCTGTGAACACAAATCGGTTTGTTTCATGCGCTCCAGTCTGTTAAGGTAGGCACTGAGGTGGAGTACAAGGAATGTGGAGCTTGGCAAAAGATTAAGAAGTTTTACTAGGTATGCCTTTATGTCACAATCACACGCCTTGGCCAAGACTGACACCAACACAATCACCATATCATCATTCATTCTACTTGTGTTGTTTATTAGGTCTTCGGTTGCTGGGTAACAACGACTTGATGTCAAATCCAAAACAAGATCGTTAGGATCTTTGTCTTGGAGCCTCGATAAAGCATTTAATCCTAACTTAACAGGCCTTTCGGGCTTCGAGGCGTCCCTCGTGTTAGGCCTTCTGCTTTCTCCTTGATGACCTCCAAAGTATCGTCTCGGGCCCTCTCCTGTGAATCCCCTACCAGTGCCTCTCGGTCTTCCTCCACCTGTACCACGTTCCATTCCGCGCCCTTGTCTACTTCGAGCGTGGTCGGACATCCTCTTGACGGAACAGCCTAAAAACAATACAAAAAGTAAATAGAAAACAGAAAAAGGACCGTATTTAGAGCTCGTTCTCTCTAAATAAAATAGAAAATACTAACTCCGTTTTCACCTGTCATAAACATGGGATTGAGTTTTATAACACGTTCAGTTTAATGTCAAAAGACGTCACGGTTTCAAAAATATTCAATTTCTCGTAGAAGACCGAAGGTGTCATTCGTAACTTCGCTTTTTTTTAACGATCACTAATTGATTTTAACGCTTGTTGAACAGCTTTCAAAAACCTGTGAAGAAGTGCGTTGGCCAGTAGGTAAAACACGTTATTGGTTAAAATGTTTTACCTTCTCCATATAGTAAGTGAAGTTGTTGGCAAACTGACTTTTCGAGTGTTAGTTGAAAATTTTTGTCTGATTTACATGTATAACCTCCTATGAAGTCTACAAAACAAAATTAAAGATTTTAGCTATTGATCATTCAAATTTTAAAAATAACTAGACGCACAGTTGTGCAATTACTCGGGCTACCGACTGCCCTCAATTCAGCATTCTGATAAAAAATAATGGTTAAAGAGTAGATAGAAAGCCGACACCACACAGCCGACCTCACGTTAGAATATTTCAAGCAACTTCTGAAAAAGTTTCTTAGGAATAAAATAGTTTCTAAAATCCTTTTTTGTCAACTTTTGTTTTAAATGAGAATTTTTGTCCCCAAGCTCCATGCCCGTGTTGTTGTGGGTATTTTGAGTGTCTCAGCAAGAAATTCGTTTGAAATCTTTGCGCAGTCAACGCCGACACTATTTTCAATCAAACTGCCAAAACGAACTGAACTCCACAGAACTGTCAAAACCTCGTTTACATGATGGTTCTGCCCAATGACTTCTGGGTAAAACTTCATCCAAAATGCGACATGATAGATAGATAGACGAAAAGGTAAACCTAGACTGGGGCCCCCTACGGGTAGCCCGAGTAATTATTGAAGTGAAACGAGGAGTTTGTACAGCGCATAAAACTTTGATAACTCGTTTCAAGGTTAAAAAATCTTAGAAAGTGTATATTGACTGAAGATTCGAGTGTTAACTTTTCGTCAGAGTTATTTCAGGGAAGAACTCAGTAACTAGAAAAGTTAGCTCGAGCTCTCTACACAACTTATAATACAGCGATTTGAAAAGAACTTCAGCCTTTTGTTGTCTAACTTATGCCCAGTCTCGGTTGCTTTGTTAGCACCGTTGATAAATTTTGCGCCTTTATTATTTATTTTCACATTCATATAACAAGATTATCGTAAAACTTATTTGACTCTTATTTGCACAGGTTGTTTGCGTTGTCGCTGTTTCATTTGTTGCTTAAAAATGCAAATAAAGTGAAACCAAAGATCGTTTCAATCACGATATTAACTTTTGCATATAAATCAACCTTTTTCAAAATAGCTGTAAACATGTACTGGGAAATTGTATTTTTAAAATTCTCTACAAACTAGACGATTTTGACTGTCAAGTTTTATTCGGAAAATATATTCTTTTTGTGTTTGAAGCAGTTTCAAAATTTTTTAATCGTCTCTCGCCACGCTTAATTAACTCCCGAACTCAAAATCTAACGAGAAACAAAGTTTCCAAAGAACAAGCTTTTCTCACAATTAAATCTCCGTGATGGAAGTAGCTGATAACTTGTAAAATGTTGCTTTCTAAGAACGAGCACGAAGCTTAAAAATAAACTACATGTCTGTCTTGTAACACTGATCCTCGGCAAGCTTGGTACCGAACTAAAATCGCACTGACTCGGCCATTTCGACTACTCAGTGTATGATATAACAGCTTTAAATCTCCGAAGAATAAGACTTGTAACAAAAAGGAAATATTTATTTTTTGGATGTCAAATCTGGTTGGAAAACATGAAAATTTAAGGATTGGTAAAGAAATATTTACATGGCTATCTTACCTCACCAAACGGCTGATGCGAGGCTTGTCCGATAAGGAAGTCTACTAAGCTTGCTTAAAAACAACCAGTACTTTCTGTCAATCTATTTCACTGACTTAAATCTTGTGCGCTTGTAAAGATCACCTTTTTATTTCTCACATAATTCCAGCGTACGTACATAAAACTGGCAATTGCAAGTTTGGTTTCACTTTCGTTTTTTCTGAAACTCCAATCAAATTTTCTGGAATCGTCATCGTTTTATTTTAAAAAACAAAACAATTGTTTCTGGGTGAAACTCGTTCCAGGAATTCCAAGTATTTTCGACGAATTCGTTAATATTCAAAGACAGATCTTTCGGGGAATGATTTGTTTAAGGACTTTTATCAAACCACAAAAGCAGTGAATGAATTGATGAGTGGTTACGTTATGAAACAATCTTAGTTTAAGTAATTGCGCGCGGAGTAGAAAATTGAGAAATCAAGATCCATTCAAACCTGAAGCATTTGTCCAGGCTTTTCGTTTGATACTTTAAAATTTGTCTACATAATCATAAAGATCACTTCAAACCTCATAGTTAAAAAAACCTGTATAAACTTAACCACAATAAATAAAGAAATAGTGTAGTAAGAATATTCTTTTTTGTCTCCTTTTTAGCCTCTAGACGATTTTTTTTTTCTTTACCGCGTTTAGTCATGTGTATATTATTAGAAACCATGTTGTTTCTCTCGACCATAGTCCATACCTAGCCTTTCTTCAAAATTTCTATTTAAAGACCATCACGTGTCAGCCCCCTATGGTTTTTAGAGGTGTCCTTCACTAATAGGATTTTTAAGATACTTAGTTTTAATGTAAAAAGCATTGAGACTATTTTGTATAATGCGTTTTCAAGAACTGTATTATTATTATTATTATTATTATTATTATTATTATTATTATTATTATTA
>JAOEHV020032787.1:0-17839 GCA_025447995.2 Isaurus tuberculatus | reverse complement strand
TGCTTTGTGAATTTTGTCTGCTGTTTTGTGCGCACAAAAGGCAAAAAAGCAGGGAAACTTCCGTTTTCTGTGATACATATGGAGCCTCCTTAAAGGTGTTTCCATGCAATTTCACCACAGGAACCCCGCATTTTATGCAAATTATATGATTATTTCGAAATAAAAAAAGAAAGAAATCGGGATTTTTAGAAGAAAAATCGACATTTTTAGCGATAAAATTGAGATATATAGAATTTTTTTGAAGAATTTCCGGATAGATTTTTGGGCTATTTTTCGGGATTTTTATATCTAAGCCTACATGGCGGCCAGCTGTAGCCGAAAAAACAGATTTTTCTCTCAAAAATGTTACTCTTGAAGTCCTCAAGAAACCCTTGAATTGATTTCCTTATGCCTATCGTGGGCCATTATTCCGCAAAAAGAATACTCGTTTTATTAACTTAAGCTGGGAATGGCTGTTCTAGAATAATCCGGAATATATTCTCATTCCGGAATAGGGTCAATCGAACACAACCTTAGCAAAAAACGAGTGAAGGTCTCTGTACTTCAACATTTCATTGTTTGCATTTTAATTGTTGCGCACAGTATATATTATATGTATTTGAAACTACATATAACATTCTTTTTTATATTCAGAAATCCTGACTTTGGAATAAGGCTTAATGTTCTAGAATAATTTGCGGAGTTTAGGCAGTAATTTATTTTGAATTAAATGTAATATTTTCGAAGTCGAAATTGATATTGGCAAGTGAATATTCTAAAAACCACTATTCAACGAAGTTAATAATTGTATTTGAATATACAAAGTCGATTATACCTCAAATCTACCGCTCTTTTTCTGGGTTTTTATTGTCGTTTCTCCAAACCTAATTTGGTAATCAATGGGATAAGTAGCCAAACAGAGACTCGCTTTCATGCTTCAACTAATGCGTAAAAATCTCGACAAACTGTGAAAAAACAAAGAAAAAGGAAGAGGGCAAAAAAAAAAATAATAATAAATTTAATCAGAGCGTTCAAAATTTATTTACAGTGAAATTGTTCAAAATTTCAGAAACACGTCTCCAAGAACCCAATAACTAATTTATTTAATTTGTTTATTGAACTTTGGTAATACACAGTATTTTTAACTCGCTTGGTGTTTGACTTAGGATTAAGTTACAGTCTTTGAGCATGAATATAAAATAAATACCTGTAATATAAAAAAATCATAGCCCCCCCCCCCCTTGAAAGCGCTTTTTAATTAATGGCCCTCCCCAAAGCAACGCTAAAAAATTAGTGACCCTCCTCCCAAACATAGTAGCCCCTCCCCCCCCCCTCGCTAAATAATGATCGGTCCCTAAACACATTAGCATTCGAGCCGGTTGGTTTATTCTCTGCTACACCGTATTGACAGACGAGTCCCAAGAAGGACGAAACAGCTGTCTATGGTAGCAAATTCTGACTTATTCCGAGCTCCTAATCATGTTGGTTCACTGACAAGCTTCTTTTTTTAAAAACGTAGTACATCAGTTATGTATTCACCAGTTTTGTATTTCTACATTTTAATATTGACTGATAGATCCTTACGGATCCTACGTAGCACGGCATTTAGTACACGGTATTTCATCACAGTCTATATTTCAACTAGTTTAATGTTTTAAAATTCAAATTTTTTATTTGTCTTTCCAAACGTTATATCACAAAATTTATTTACATGTTTTTGATTTATGCTCCGACGGCTCATTAAAAAAGCGACGGAAAACACATGATTGAAAAAGTGCCTTCTTTAAACCTTATTTAAGTAGAAATCTTTCATGCTGTTCTGGTGCTCTCCCTGTGCATATTTCACTACTAACATACTATCGGCTGATACAGGAAGCCAGTCAGAATGCAGGAATTGCAATAGTACTCAAGTAGAGTAACGGGTCATAGGAGAATTTCCAAAGTTTGCCACATTTTTGAAACAGAAAATTCTAGTCCCTATCTGTTGTACAGACACAAAGACGCATCACGTGGTCGTTAGATTAACAAGTATCTCCAAATGTCAAAGTTTACATTTTAGATGTTAGCACATATGATTTTCGCAGTGTTCAAGTAAAACTTCTCGACACATTTTCAGTCTCGGGTATATTATCAGCGTGTTCTTAAATTTTAGGCATTTTTCAACCTCAACCTCAGCAAAAAAAGTTCATAAAACCCATTCAAATGAGTTAATAAATGGCCTTATCATCTATACAACAGGTATTCAGTAAGCCTTGTGTATATATACATATATCACGTATTGTGATTCCATTTCTTTAACCAACCGAAAGGATCCCTTTTGTCTGTTATCATTTCTGACGTCCTGCACCTGAACATCTCCGAAATGATTCCGTGAGAAAACAACACTTAATTTTTTCGGAAGTTGTGACACTTTTGAGAGAAATTTATTAGTTTCTTTTCATGTAAGAGATACCATTCTGTGTTCAACTGAACAAACAGAAAACCGACTTATTTTAATAAGCATCCCGTTGAATTGGCATTTCATTTTTAATAATGAGTTCTCAATAGATCAAAATGTTTAATTCTTCACATGAAAGAGTTTTAATTCTAATCGTTTTCCCATGAGAAATTTTGAGACGATGCGGTTTTTTTTCTGAGTTACGTATGTTTTTTCCGCATAATTTTTCTATCTATCTCCTTCTGATAGCAATTCTTGCAGTAAAGTTCTTCAATATCATCTTTTAAAACTAAAAAGCAATTACTTTCTTAGTCGAGTTCAGTTTTTACTGTACGCAAGAAACCGTAAAGCAGAAGAACAGACGCGCGAGCAAAAATGGCAAACGCTTCTGTGATTAAACAATCACAAAGAACGCATTTATTCCAACAATAAACAAATATTCAAAAAGGAATAACCGAAACTGAACTAAAATAACACAAAAACGCGTGTAAGTGATTTGTCACAGTTTATATTAAATTTAAATCTTTTTGTAAGAAAAGAAGACAAACGTTATTGTCTCTGCTATAGAGTGATTGAAATCGACACGCCTGCCATTTTCTCATAGTCTTTTGTCAGATAACACCGACCTTATTCGATAAAGTTGTCCGGTCCATTGTTGACCATTGGGAAATTGTAAATATTCGGTGTTGCCAATCAGATATTAAAGATTGTTTTGAGTTTGATGACTTTTTCTTGCATATGAAAATATTAACATTATCAATCACTTTGGGTCAACTATCTAGTTTTTTGATCCATGTCTGTGAATTGCTTTTCACTTATAGTAAAACTAAAGCAAAATGTCTTCAGAAATTTTTAATTAAACCACAAATATTATAATCCTTTCAATTCCCGTCAATTCCAAAACTATAACGGAAAAGTCGTTTTTTTTTCTTGTTCAAACAAACTTTTTAAGTAAAGAAATACAATAAAAAATGTGAGTTTGGAAAAAGAGCAAATTTTGTTCCAACATATAATATATATATACCCGCTGTGTCAACTCAATTCCTTTATTTCGTTTTTTCGAAGTGTTTATTTGGAGAAGACAAGATACCTGTTGTATGGTTTGACGTTTCAATAAGCCATGTGCTGTAATATCATTTCGTTAAACTTTTAGCTTACATTAACTTCCAGCCACTAGTAGGCTGGTAGAATCGAACAGCCTAACTTTTCAAAGCATTATTAGTTTCAAGAACAAAAAAAATTGTTCAAACAATTCAGATATTTATATTTATGATTCACATCTAACTGAACATGAGATAAGATTCTATAAAAGTTCTCCAAAACAGTTGGATGAAAACTATTTTATTGTTTCATGATTGTTTAGTGGCCGTTATGTCTTTCAGTTAGACTATTTTATTTAAAAAAACTGCAGCTTAAGGACTTTAAACTGATTTTACATGTAAATTAGAATAGTTTTATCAACTGTTGACACAGAATGATCAATAAGTTTTCTTCATATCCATACTCATATATACTTCATAAAAAGTTACTATCTTTAAATTTAATTCGAATCATTGCAAATATGTCCAGCACAGTCTAACTCATGATTCCAATTGTCATTCTAAAACATCTCTTAACTCATAAGAGAGCAAATTTGTCAGTTTGTTCATTTGTACATAATAAATTCGTTATCTTTTTCAGTGCCGTTAATAAGAGAAAACCTTAAACTTTAACTGCAATCAATAGTGATCAAAATAGGAACTGAAACTCTTTAACCGATTTTTCAAAGCAATATCTGAATTGTTGGCTAATGTTAGCACGAACTGACAAGCATAAGTTGAAGACGAACTTTGCTGGTGGTTTTGCAGGTATAAAATACGCAATTCAGAGCTTGTTCTGTCACAGAACCTTCATTTCTGTGGGAAAAAAGACAATACAACGTATGTTTAATGTTTTTGTGACAAATTTCAATGAAAAACAGAGGAGAAAATGGCTAACATTAATTTCAACGTGAAGTGTTTAAGATCTACCAGATTTTCGCTTGTTTAAGCATCAAATTGTAGCCGTTTTGAACACTGAGAAACCTAAAATTGAGTTGAATACTTTAAAAATCTATCTTTATTTTGAAGACTTTTCAACAAGACTGCATAAGTTGTATTTAATCAGAAAGCGATGTATATACCACGAGGATTAAACAAGATATTATTCATTCAAATAAACTGGCTCAAGAACTTGCTGTTTTTGTGTATTTTGTTTTGAAATAAGAAATTAAAAACGTCGTATAAATTTGTTCGGCAATTCAATAACAAAAACGGGTTTTATGTATATCGAAACAGTATTCAGAGTAAAGAGAGATGTTAAAGGATAATAAAGTTAAATCTTTACAGATTAACAGTACTTTCATAAAACTTTTACAAAAGCTTATAAAATTAGAATCGCAAACTGAAAGAAAAAAGGTTTGGTACATGTTTTCAAAGGTGGCAAGCTATAGAGCCCTTGTGAACAGGTTGTTGAATGGAGTTTGTTTTGGCAAAAAAGACTGATTAATTTTACATTAGAGCAAAGAAAGATTTAGAGTTTTTAGCATTGCTTTGTGAGTATAAGCACCCGGAACTGCCTCAGGGTTTCGCAGAAAGCTGCGAACTTCTCGAAAACAAAAAAAAAGCCGTTTTTCAACTTGATAGAAAAGTCTTTTAACAAAACCAGCATATAGGATAGAAAAGAGCTCACCCCTCTGACAAAATGAAAACCTTGTAGTCACAACACATGAGAATAGTTACCTTTCAATGCAATATGTATTGATTTACACTCGTTCGGGAGCAGAAACCCACGATTGAAAATTTTGGCGATCATTTTCATTTAAAAGAGCATCATCTTCTTCGATCAACTGCTGTAAATGTTTTATGTAGGCAACCGCACAGCGTAAAGTTTCAACTTTCGATAATTTCTTCTTTTCTGGAAAATAAGGTATATGTTGGCGAAGGGAGGAAAAACCGTCGTTTACCATTCGAACTCGATTTCGTTCCCTTTCGTTTCGTCTAGCGACTGCGTTTGGCTCCATTTGGAAAGCTAAACTTGCGTAAGTTCGCTTTCTGGAGCGAACGCTCAATTTTGTATTTGAGATAGTGTTTACTATGTCTTGCGTTTGTGTCCTTTTTTTCACCACTGTCAAAGTACTTTCATTGTTATTGTCTTTCTTTGTAACTGAATTTATATCTTTGTTTAGCTCTTGCGGTTTTTCGGAACTCTCTTTCTCTTCCAACTCAGAACCCATTGTAATGTTATTCTGTTAACGTGAACCCCTTTCAATGAGATTGTCGCGGGAAGCCCTTTAAATGGCCTGTCAGTAAGCAACCGAGTTACACGCGAAATAGATTTCCCGTGAAGTTGGATCCATTTAACAGTTTCTCATGAAATATTGATGTCTTTTGTTGTGTAAATTCTATCTTTAAAGGCCGAGAGATAATAGTTCCGGAAATGGCCACGCGCGCTGCGAACTCTTTTTTTCACAACGATAATGACGAGAAAACAAAAAAATTCACACGCAAAGAAAATTTCACCGTCAGACTAGAATTATCCAATTTCCCTAAATATATTTAGCGTTAATCAAATATTGTTCGTCAAAGCAATTTAATATTAAATGTTTCATCCTCTTAAATGAGCTATGAATAAAATATTTCACGGCAGGCACCCGGGAAAACAATGAAATTAGATATTTTGGAATTGGATTTTAGATATCGGATGTTGTTCGTCTCCCGATGACAGGCTAATCCCGCTGTTTTGTGTCGATCATGTTCTTGTAATCGGGATTTTATAAATGGCACAAAATTTATCTCTGAGGTTTCATTAATTGTCGCGAAGAAAGAGTTGTTTGCATTGAAATCTATCCTTTTTAAGAATGATTCAATTAATGTGACCGTGACGTGACGCAGGTGTATGTCACATATAGAATCTGATTGGTCGCGATCATACACTTGTACATTACCTTCTCGTCCTATCATTAAGAAACCGCGGAAGCAGAAAAAAACAAAAGATTTTCTCCGTTTCTGGAAGAACTCCATTATTTTTTTGCACTTAAAAGAATAATAATTTCTCTATTTACTTTTGATTTTTTATTTGAACTTTCTTCAACACTGTTTTGGTTATAATTTAAGCTTCTTTTTGTCTTTCAACAACAAGACAATTGCTTTTTAAAATTAAAATTCATTTTAACACGAAGAAAACTTTTAAAAAAATATAAATGTTTAGATTTGCAAGTTTTTCAAAACTTATTAAGAACAATTGTTTACATCCTTAAGTGAATCTTAAAAGTATTTCTATCAGGCAGATTTTCTCAACTTAAAAATAATCTTTAGATTGATAGAAAAACTAAATTCAACAAAAAGCAAACGGCTTTTTCTTAAGATAAAATTAAATCGGTCAATTATGAAATTACAGCCATTTTTTTGTCAAATTTTGGTAGAACCTTCATTTCCTAATGTAAATAAGCTATGTATTGCTTGTAAATTTTCCAACTCTTTGTTTTAAGTTGTCGAGCGAAAAGTATTTGATTGTCAGATGGCGCAATAGCTGTGCGCACGGAGGCGTCGTTGAGCAAGTTGTAAAACCCCGGCTCTGCCGACATTTGAACATTTTTTAACCCCTTTTTCCGACTTTCCACTCTTACGAGATCGGTAAATGAATACCAGCTTTTACTGGGAACTATTTTGCGATGTATTAGTGTCCCGTTCAGCAAAAGCAATGACTCTAATCTGCTCAACATTAGAGAAACCAGAGATAAGTGCGGTCCAGCGCGCCTCTTGGCTCGTAAAGAGATTTAGGTTTCAGTTATAGTTACAGTATGTGCGTAAAAGCAGCGGGGCTCAGTGATAAGAACTGTCAGGTTTGCATACGGGTCCTTCTAATTTAAGCCCTTCTTTGACCATGGCCTATATTTGTTGTCGGTGACCATGCAATTTCAACAAGCTGCTTGACAAAATTCTCCCCCCTATAAATAAGGGTTTTGCACTGGTCCCGCGCCCGTGACTCAGGAACAATTCTTAAAGTATATGATACTTTGGCACTGTTGCAGTATTTCTTTGATGGGACTGCTGTCAACACCTGTTTTTTAGCAATTGCGCGGTGAAAATAGTTTTCACTTGGATTTGATGAGATATGCAAAAAAGTTTGGATCTCATTTGCATAATTTGATTTTGCTGCCATAATTTTCTGGAAAACTTAAAATTTGATGCTCTGAATCAAGAAAGTTGCTTGACTTAATGTGCATTTTAAGAGTTTATGTTTAAAGGGATTAAAAGTTTCACATTTTGAAAGATATTTTAGGATAAAATGTGAGGCGGCCATTAGAGTGGGCAGGAGGCTGCCATCCAAGATGGCTGCCTTTAAAAGCTACCAAGATTTCAAAGAGTGTGGAAAGCCAACAAGTCGTTTTGAGGCTTCTTTTCTAACAAACCTTTTAATATAAGATATTTTCTAAAGCCATGAAATTTGCTAATAGCTAACAAATTATGAACCAAAATCCAAAATATACAAATTAGTAGGATTGTTTTTGCATATCTCATCAATCCCAACAAAGTTATTTCAAGCAAGCAGTTGCTAAAAACCAGATGTTGACAGCAGTTCCTTCAAAGAAACACAGTAGCAATGTCAAAATATCAATTTTTTAAGAGAGTCACGTGACTTGTGCAAAACCTCTATTGTATAAAGGTGGCCAGCTACAATTGCTTAGTTTGTGCCAGGGGGGGGTACTCACCAGAATTTCGGGTGGGGGTGTGCCGCTGGACTTTCACAAACCTGACCCTGTTCTAAACAAGAAATGGCTTGATTTTGATACCCTGTTCTAAACTACTAAATTTTAAACAGAGGTCAGGTCTGTGAATTATGAAAAAATTCACGTACAACAAAACCCAGTCAAACCAATTCTCATATCCGGAAGAATTGTTGCACCCTGTACTAAACAGTTTGTAAATATTGCAATATTTTAACCTTGTTCTAAACAAAATTTTCCATGATTTATACACCCTGTTCTAAGCTGGATGGTCTGAAAACCATACCCTGAACAGCGGCACATACCCGTATAGTCAATATATATATGGGAGTACCCCCCTCCCCCCCGGGGGGAGCTTATAAAAGGCGATCAATGGTGCGGGCCTTAATTATTAATGTGGAGAATAAGAACAGTTTTTACAAATCATTAGATAATGTATCGTTGCCTTTTATGGTTTACTATGTATATAAGAAACTTCAGAATTTTTAGCTTTTATACTGAAAAGGGATTTACCAATCCTCAGTTTGCAGAGCGTCCGCTCGTTGTTATTAGGGTGTTGGGTTCAAATCTCGTCATGGGTAGATTTTTTGTAAGCATTTTTTTGCTTTGAAAAAGAAGACAGATTCTAGAAACATTAACTTTTGGCTTAGTAAACTGTTGAATACCATTTCTTTTTGTTTTTTGCTTTGCACACTAAGATTCTGATCATGGCCATCACGGGGCGTACTTGGTCTTCTGATATTGCAGTTGACAACATTCGAATTACTCCGGGCGAGTGCGCAACTGTAGGTATGTGATGCTAATGTTTATTTGGATATTGCTTTTATTTACTAGATGAAAAATATATATGTTTTAAAAGCATAAAAAAGTACCATTAATACTTAAGTCTGCTGAGCTGAGTTTTTTTTTTTGCCACAGATCAAGTTGTGTTCTCTGCTCAAGCAAACGAAGGAGCTGAAAACTACAGAGTGACCACAGTGATACCAAGCAGCGGTTTCTCTTCACAGTTCTTGTTTACGGCACGCCAGACTAAAAACTCTACATCAGACAAAATATATTTTACCTATCCATGGGCTGGATGTTCGACTATCAGGTATTTTGAGTCCTCAATTCAGACTGAGTTCGGCAGCGGTTATTCAGCAACAAAATTGTGAACAATCTTTGCGATCATGCTCACAATTTAAGCAATTGTAGAAGAAAGACCTAAGAAAGTCAGGCATCAACGGGTTTTGAGCCAGTGATCTCTGTGATACCTGTACAGCGCTCTTACCAACTGAGCTCGGTAAAACTGTAAAACTGTAAAAAAAAAGGACAAAAAGAAAAACACAAAGAAACAACAAAAACAAAAACAAAAACAAAACAAAAACAAAAAACAGGGCAAATGATTGCTTTACTATTGCAATGAAGCCAAATAAATCATTGTTTATGATTGTTGTAGAGAATTCAATTTTTTCAAAAGACAAAATTTACTCTCTAATCATTTAACAACTCTGGCTTTTCTAGGGTGAGTCAAGATTTAGTAACTACCAGCTACAAATGCATTCCAATTGATTTCTTCTTTGCACCAAATACATCTGAGTCTGGATATACAAAAGTTTTGTTGCTCGAGAGGGGAGTGTCTTTGTCACAGGCAGTTACTCTAAGGGATCCAATTTCCTGTTGCAAATCCATGGTTCAAGAAATCTTCTACGTAAAGAAAATGAACTTCACTTCAGGTACTTTTCTTTTTACAACGGGTTTTCGCATACTAACTTGGTTTAAACACGATAGACTGCTCGTCCGCTGAGGTATTTCTGTATTTGCCAAATTCAAGAAGAATTTGGTTTGTGCTTTGGATACCTAAATCCTTTTCCGAGCCTAGAGGCCCATTAGACCAGTGCTTATTTCCGGTTTCCGAAGTTTTAAGCGGATAAGAGTCTTTGACACCCCCCGTACGGGACACTAATTCATTGCAGTTTAGCTCCCAGCCGAAGCTGGTACTCATTTACCGACCTCGTAAGGATGGAAAGCTGAGTAAGCTTTGGCGGAAAAGATGGTCACACAAATGTTTAAACTTCAGCATAGCTGGAGATCGAACCGGGGACCTTGTGGTTGGAAGGCAGAGATTTTATCAACTGTGCCAACCACGCCGCTTTGGATAAATATATCATAAAGATTTACTGCTCTTACAAGAGAATCAAAAAACTGGTTTTAGATAAAATTTGGGACAGACATTAGTTGTGTCTTCCTGATAAGGTATAATAAGACCGAAACAGCTGTCCACGGCTGCTAACATTTAGATTCTATTGCTTATGGTAGGTTTGAGGGGTTACACCACCTAACAACGTGCTGTTAGTGACCATATAAGCGGCCACAAGTACTTGATAATAGCACTCATGCAGCATACTATCTATTTACTTTAGTTGTTAGAATTTTTCCTTTCCGTAAAATGACACTGAAAATTAAGATATACATGTTCATCTACAGGTAGCGCTGGTTGTTTCAATGGCTGGCATGGCTACAACAACACTTGTTTTTACATTGATGCTGAAAACCCGGTTTCCTCTTGGGCAAAAGCGCGGACTACGTGTCTTAAACACGGGGCTCGTCTAGCTGTATCTCAAGATCTTTCCACACTCGGATATCTAAAGAAACTAGCGGAGGGTACAAAAGTTGGTAGCTGGTATGCATTTTTTATTGGAGCTTCTGCCACACAAAATTTACAATGGCGGTGGATCAGCGGGGAGAAAGTGTCTCCCTCGGCGCCCTGGGGTCGACATGAGCCATCTGGTGACGGAAATTGTGGAACAGTCATAAAACCATCCACGTGGTTTAGATGGAAACTTAATGATGAAAACTGTGCTACTCGACGTGGATTCGTCTGCGAAAAGCTGCCGTGTAAGTCAAAGGGAGAACCATATTTAAAATACGTTTTTGAAGAAAAAGAGAAACAGCAAGAAACAGTAATTGTACTGGCTAGTTTGACACTAATATTAATAGAAAATAACACTTTTTTAATCAAAATTCTGGAAAAGTTGATACATAACATAACTATATTTTTATTTGAAGTTATGTCCAACTCTCTATATAATACGAATCCTGTAATCTGATTGGCTAACCTCTGCAATGTTAAGTCCCTAATATTAATTTTGTTCCAAACTAAATAATCAGTGCGGATACTTTAACTTGCTTGTTTAACAGATTTATTTTATGTTTGCTTATGTTAGTATAAGGTGGCGGGGTTGGTGCAACTGGTAAGATCTAAGCCTTCCAACCACAAGGTCCCAAGTTCGATTCCTCGGCTCTGCCAAAATCGGAACACTTATGTGACCTTCTTTACTACCAAAGCTTATTCAGCTTTCCATCCGACTAACGAGGTCGGTAAATGAGTACCAGCTTTCGGCTGGGAGCTAACCAGCGATGGATTAGTGTCCCGTTCAGGGGGGAGTCTACGACTCTCATCCGCTTAACACTACAGAAACCGGAGATAAGCGCCGGCTCCGATGGACCATAAGGCTCGGAAAAGGATTTAGCTTATATCAGTAGACTAATTTAAGGAAGCCGCATTTTGGAGTTATGGGGAAAACGCAAATATTATAAAACTGTAAATTGGAGTATATTTTAGGTAATTGACACAACGAGACTTGTGACGGTGCTTTTTGTACTCTTTTTTTATCATACCATTATAAGACCCAAGCTGAATGTTTTATTTATTTCTGTCAATTTTACGCTAGAAATTTCTTGTGTTTCTTCTTGGAGCCAGAATGTTTTGGCAAAGCTTAAAATGTTAGCCTTATTAGTTGCTTCCTAAATATTCTTAAAATTTCGCAAACTACAGCCTCGATATTTGTATAAAATGTGTTCTAAAAAGGTATATTTTTCTACAGTTAAATAAGTACTCGCGCATTTAAATTGTACCATTAATTCCCAAACTGTTTACACTTTGTGAAACCTAAGGATACCGGTAATCCTGTGTTAGGGAAAGCATATCAATAAATCCTAATCAGAAGATCAAGACGCGAGGGGAAATAAATAAATAAATTGTCTTATCTAGGAAAATCGTAACTGTAAGTTGAAAGTATATGTTTTTGTTAAAACAATAACAAGAATGAAAATAATTAGGCTGCCGGGATGTTTAAAAATAGTTTTTCTAACACTGAACTAACTTTTCATTCGCAGACAAAGTTCCAGCTTATAAATCCATTGGATGCTATGTTGATAAACCAAAACGAGCACTACCTCATTTTCTCGGCAATGTAGCGGATGTTTACAAGTGTGCAATTCAGGCGAACGAGCTTGGCTACCTAGCTTTTGGCGTTCAATATGGAAAACAATGCTTTTCTGGTCCTCGCGCCCATTTGAACTTTAACCGGTATGGATCTTCATCAGCTTGTACAAGCGCACGAGGTGGAACGTGGGCAAACAATGTCTACATCATCGAAGGTCAGCGTAACAGCCAATTAAACGTTCAATATGATGTGTCTCCATCTTTGAATGTCTCATTTAAACAGCATATAATTTGATTTAGGCCCTGTTTATATGATCCCGGGTTAAAAGGTTGTCCTTTCCAGCCGGGACAACTTGACCTGCAGTTTATATGACGTTTTGAACCCGGGACGACTTTGCCGTGTGTTTACATGGAAAATATCTGGCCGGGGCCAGCAATCAAACGTGGGAAATTTTAAGCATAAACACTCGAGTTGTCCCGGGGTAGAAGGGACAAACTCTTTATATGGAGAAGGTTATCGACGATTTGAAGGGATATCTCGCCTCGGCTAGGAGAGGTATATCTGGCACGCGAGACAACCCTTCGTCCCGGAAAGTCATATAAACGGCTGGCTGCGTTTTACAGAGAAATGTATGAAAAGTTATCTCGCCCCGAGTAACTCGGTTAGATGAGATATCCCTTCGTCCCGGGAACACTTTTTTCCGTAAAAACGGGCCCTTAGCTATATACCCGACCACCAAGAACGATCATTGAAACTCTGTACATACAGAAAACGGGAAAAAATTTAAAATACTAAATTTCCGTTGGCTTTCATCAAGGCGTACGAAATCTTTGTTCATTTTCTGATTCATTTACTACAAAAATTAATAGCTTGCCATACCTTATAAGGTCCTACACATTTTTAGTAGTGCCCGGCAACTAGAAATATAGCTACAGAGTATAAAATTTGGCAGTATTCGATGTTATTTAAAGAAAAAAAATTATATCAACGTCTTTTTTAAATTTGCTGTCAACTCTTAAGCACAATAATTGGTATTTGTACAACTTCTTAACACCTTTTAACAACATAATAAGTCATTATTTTAACAAAAAAGCCAGCTTGCACAAAGGTTTTTATACGATAGTATATTTCTTGTTTCAATTTTTTTTTCAATATTTTTCAAGTTTTATATATATCTGCGATATTGATCCTTAGCACCAATATAACATATAACAGTTTTCTAAACTGTTTTCTTTCGCTTTCACTTGTACTCCGAGTTTTAGCTGTTTTCAATCAGCTTGAACTTTAAGTCGCCTTTTGAATCTTTGTCAATCTGTCGCGGTCAGTCATTATCAAGTTATTAGAAAATTGATTCAAAATCATGGAAATGATTAAAATTAAACGAACGTAGAATTGAGGCAAGATATACAGCATAAAGAAGGCGACTCAAAGTTCAACGATGCCTAGTATACCAGCTATAAAATCCGTCTACAACAGAAACACAATAAAAGTTTGAAAGCAAATGACAACAGGCAAAGTTAATGTGCGGATCGTTTCAGATATTTCTCTTAATTTTTAATTGTTTTGAGTTTAAACGCAAAACAAAAATATACCATTCCAAGTGGTTTTTTGGTTAATTTGCTGACAGGCTATGCGCACAGAGATTGTATTAAGATGAACAACGCGACGTTTGAGATATTTCCAGCTAATTATTCAGTACATTCAGATGCACTGAATGTGTGTTACCAGATGGCAAAACGGTTGGGATACAAACTATTTGGGTTACAGAATGTTGATTGTTACTTCTTCAATACTTCTATATACGATACTCTAACGAATGGAAGTTACTGTGTCAATGGGACTGGCTCAAAACACAGCATAGATTTATACTCAGTTTTGGAAGGTAAAGTATGGTACAAATTATTTCGTTTTCTATTTTTTGTCTTTCTGCCTTTTTGTCTGTTTGTCTTTTTGTCTTTTTGTCTGTCTGTCTTTTTGTCTTTCTATCTTTTTGTCTGTCTGTCTTTTTGTCTGTCTGTCTTTCTATCTTTTTGTCTGTCTGTCTTTCGATCTTTTTGTCTTTCGGTCTTTCCGTCTTTTTGTCTGTCTGTCTTTCTATCTTTTTGTCTGTCTGACTGTCTGTCTGACTGTCTGTCTGTCTGTCTGTCTGTCTTTTTGTCTGTGTCTTTCTGTACGTCCGTATTTCCCATATATTGTCGAAAATGACGTTCAGCAACTGCATTTTACTCAGTTTTATATATAATCGAACGTATAGGCATTAGCTATGTTGTGTCATCAAAAAAATTTGAATAGATAACTTGTGTTAATGCCAGACGTCCTATGTGTTAACGCTACATTGGCGGAATCCCTTGTCTTTGTTTTTCCCCACGACCTCGTAACAACCGCAAAATTAGCGGAAGGCGGAAGTTTATAACAGTTATAATTACTTGTTTTTATTTTTCATCATAACACGACAAAGCTTCCATGATCTACCAAATAATGATTTTACTAGAAACGATGCAGAATTAATAATTTCATCAAAGTTTCAACCTAAATAAAAACTTAAATAACATTACAACACATCATGTGTAATGATATTTCCCCAGGATCTCCTCGCTGTGATCGTGATTGGTCTCTATACCGTGACACTTGCTACTATGCCTCCATAGTGGGACAGCAAAGGACTTGGGAAGAGTGTCTGGCTCAGTGCAAACAATTCCAAGGTCATCTTGCCATAATCAAAAACGAAGATGTATTAATGGAAGTTGACCGGTTATTGGATACTGAGCTCGCAAGTGACGCTAAGGCCTTTAAAAATGCAGCAGTGGGAATGAAAAAAGTCGGTGAATGGGTTTGGGTGAACGGACAGAATGTCTCTCAAGATATCTTTCGTACTGATGATGTTTTTGACAACCTCGACTGCGGTTCTTTACATCATAGGCTCAATGGGGGTGGAGGATATGGTTTCGTCCAGCAAAAATGTAACTCTTACGGTTACTACATCTGTGAGTCCGATAAACGTGAGTTTAACAATGTCGTAACGAAGACTTCTTTTTGTTTCATTGGGGAATTAACGTTTCTCTACATTATTCGTCATTGTAGAGGGTCCAGAAGGGGGGTACAGGATCCCAATTTCCCAGCTAAATTTTGGATCAAATCCAGTTCCCAGCCTATAATTTTGCTCCAAATCCCAGTTACCTAATCAGAGAGCTAATTCACAGTATCTGCAGTAGTACTATACAAACTCACGTGCGCGTGCGGATCTTTCTGTCCTGCGCAATGAAAGAACGTCAGTAAACTGACCTACAGTCTGTACAGTCTAATTTATTTTAATACAGAATGTCGTTTTTAATTAAAATGATAGTTTCATTTGATCAGTTCTGCAAAATTATAAGGCTCAAGAGAACAAAAGTACTCAAACCCCATTCCCAATTTCGAAATTTTCATCCCATTCCCAGAAGTTAAATCCCAGCCCCAGTGTGTTAAACCCATTTTCCCAGTCTAAAAACAGGCAAATCCCAGCTCCCATTTTACCCCTTCATGACCCTCATTATCATCTAGTGGTAGATTATGATTAGATGGTTTCCTAATTACAATTTCAATTTACACTTACATCCTAGACCAGAGCAGGCCTTTATTTATTTAGGTTATCGCAGGACCTGCTTCTAGCAAGCTAATTGCAAAAGAAGAAGAGATTAGAAAGCGTGCATGGTTGCCTTTCTCTTAAATCTTAAAACTTTTAGTTAGGGGACAAGTTAACCCCGACTCAGCCTTCCATCCAGAGGTTGGTAAAAAGAGTACCTGCGTTCTCTAGGAGCTAACCTGATGGTTTAGTGTTCGTCCAATGGGAGTTAGAGACTCTTTGGCATCCGCTTAACACTAGAGAGATTTGAGATTAGCGCCAGCTCCATGGACCAATCGGCTCGGGAAAGGATTCATCTTGAGCTATAATTCATTTATTCTAAAAGAATATAAGCAATAAAACTGAGTAGCTAAAACAGCTGAATCCTTTTACAAGCTTATAGTGGTATATTGGGCCAGCGCTTATCTCCAGTTTCTGTAGTGTTAAGCGGATGAGAGTCCCGCAGGACTGGATCCTAATCCATCGCAAGTTAGTTCCCAGCCGAAGCTGGTATCATTAACCGACCTCGTAAGGATGGGAAGCTGAGTAAGTTTTAGCGAAAAAGAAGGCCACTCAAATTAAGATTCACATTTTTTCAAAGCCTGAGATAGAACCACCGTGAACCTTGTAGATTGAAGGCAAAAATCTGCAATAACCAAGTCGCCGTTTTTTGGCAGTGTATAGCCTGTTGTCGAAGTATTTTCAAGTTATAACATGTGTTGGCTTCTACGAAGCATTCAGCAACTTAACAATGCCCCCCTCTCCTTAATGTACTTTTATCTCAGTGGAAACTAGGGCGTCCACAAGCTGTTCGGAAGGTTAATGGCTCCGATCCCATGACGACCTATAAGAATCTTTTTTTTCTATATCATTGGCACTACTAAAAAAAGATGAGAACAAACTAACTATTTTTTGATAGTACAAGCGCGTTGTTTGATTTAACATTTTTGTAATATTGTTTTATATTTGTTAAATATTTACAGGAAATTTAGCTTATGGGCGACCAGCATGGCAATCCACCACAAACGGCTCTGAGCATGCGCTGTATGCGGTTGATGGTGACTATGAGACATGTTCTCAAACTCAAATGGTAAGAAGGTTCCGATACTGTTTGCATCTTTCACGGTTGAGTGTAGTCGAATTATCAGGATGTGTAAAGTATGTAGCTTTGAGCTAAAACAGAAAAAATTGAACAGAAAAAGCGTTCCTTTGTCTCTGTTGGATCAAAAATTTGGAATGGCCTTCCAGTATCGCTAAAGAACCTGAATAAGCATCAGTTTAAGAAACAAATTAAAAATCTCCTATTTAGTATTCTGGAATTAGCCGACGATTATATTGACTTCGATGAACTTCTTAAATATATAAAGCAGTTTCAGTTTTCCTAATCTAGTTTTATCAAACAAACCAACTAACTAGCAATCTAATGTTATTAGCTAATTGGATCTAGTATTTTTTAATTTTGCATGTTATTATTCTTTTTTTCCATCGCTTTTTGTAATTTTCTTATAATTTTGTACAATAATCGAAATAAATTAGCATTGCTCCCGCTTCGAATAGTATTTTTTTGCTAATTGCGGGTAGCAATCATCTGTATTTAGTTCTTTTATTTAAAATATTAATAAAATTGTTGTTGTTGTTGTTGTTAAACAGAAAAAGATTTTCCGTTCAATTTATGACTTAATAGAAATTTCTCCAGTCTGCGGGTGGCCGTTGTCGTTGTTATACTCGTGTATGTGAGATGAAGGGGGACTGGGGAGAAGGGGGAGAATCTTAACTTTCCTTATGCCTAATAATTAAATGTAAACAGAGGAGCCAATAAAAATTTATTGCATTTACGTTAGGGAGCTTTCATTAATTGTGCCTTGGGG
>JAOEHV020032693.1:0-17843 GCA_025447995.2 Isaurus tuberculatus | reverse complement strand
GTAGTTTTATCGAAGAAGAAGCGAAATCGAAGGTAAAGAATATTTATAATAAAATCGAGTTCATCTTTATTACATGGACAATTGTTGGAGGGAGAATAAAAATAAATATGTACTGTTCCTTTCGTTGCTTGTTCAACGGAAAGTTTTCAAGAAGGTATGTTTTTTTTAGTTGTAAAAATACCTGAAAAATTAGAGGTAATTTCTGAAAAGTACTTGAAGGGTTTGTCGGAGGTTCTCATCTAAAATAACAAACTCGTTATTTGAAATACGTGGGGACTATCAAGAACAATCAGGTTAACCGGGGTGCTTATGTTTTAAGAATGATTTCAAACTAATGCATGTCGGCATAGCATTTGTTCAACGCTGAAATGTTTAACCAACTCCGCGCAAGTAGATTAGGAAAATAACATTTCAAGCGTATAAGCCCTTTTACTGCAACTGTGTTTTAGACAATCACGCTGAAACTAAATTAAGAAGCTGTTGCTTTGTCCGAGCAGAATCTTCCCGAGGTTAAGGGGTTAACGATTGAAATGTCAGCTTCCTACTCTACTTACTTGTGATGAATAACTTTCCAATCTAGAGTTATTAAATAAAGTCGCCGATGCACTTCAGTATTTCTTTAAGAGAAAGTTTTTTACCAAAGTTGATATTTTAGTTGTTCCAAAACATTTAACTTACAGATCAAAGTTGGATTCCTCATGAAAGGGCACACGCATGAGGATATTGACCAAATGTTTTCATGTATTGCAAGAATGTTAGGAAGGTAACCGAAACTTGTCAAAATTCCTAATTTAATCCCTTGAATATACCGAAAATGAAATTTCAAAAAACCTTTAATATCATGTCTCTTCCTGACTGTGTCAGTTCAGCTGAATGCTTTCCATGTGTTGCATTGAGTTGTAGGTTACTTGTTGGTTTAACTGCTCGTAACAATAAGCATTTTCTGCGTTTTTTAGTCCTTTTCTGAGTGACAGAGTTTTACTGTGTACGGATTCAAACTTTATGACACGTACATGATGTTAAAGTTTTCAATTGGCCTGATGTTACTGTGAATGTGACAACAAAATAAGCTTAAATTATTTTCTTTGTTAAACATCAAAATCCTCCAAACTTTCGCTTATCTATAGATATATGAAACAATAGGTATCTTGACTGAGGTTCCAATCTGGATCATAGGAGACTAAAAACTGCTGTTTCAAAAATATTATCATATGCATTGGGCATATGTTTGTTCATACGGAAAAAAGTTAACCTGATGATAGTGTCGTTACGGTAAAGAATAATGCACAAGTTAATGCATAGTTATAAAGTATTTCACTTAACCTCTTAAACATTTGTTTTCATTATCATGTCTATATAGGGAATAAGCTACACAGTTGTATCATTACAATTTCCAATTGCATGCTGAATACAAAAAGCGGAATCTAATACGTATTCATGTTTCATTTTTTCCCAGGAGCCACGCAAGAACCCTACCTGAGCTGTATGGAATAATATCGAGCTCATACAGTCCGGCAATAGTTGTAAGACGCGTGGATAAAATCTTTAATGTCCGGGACTGGTTGGACGGTTTGACTGAAGTTTGTGAAGGCGGGCATGTCCGGCAGCGTCAGTTCAAAATCGAACTGCAGGCAGACGGCAAGACAGCAGTTTGGTACAAGAAGTGGAGTACCTCCACCTCTTGGCTGTCGGCCTACACAAGTGGAATGCAGCTCTTACCGGCCGATGTTGTCGGGCAGCCACAAATCGTCCAACCAGCCCTGGACGACAGTGTCCTAACAGGTTTAAAAAAGGATGTTCCAGCCAAATACAAGCTCAGCTTCGACACGGAATGCAATACAGTAAGTATACTGTTAAGTTAAAATGTAACATAATTTTACGTTTTAGCAAAGTTTATCAGAAAAATTTGTCTGTACTATTTAAGTGCATTTTGTATATTATATAACAGCATACCTTTAACTAGGTGGTTAAAAGGGAAATATCATGTTTAAGTAATAAACTCATTAGTAGTTAAAAAGATTTAAAAAAAACATAAATAACCTAAATTTTCAAATTGCATGGAGAGGATAGCCTAGTCTGTCATAACTTCTTTGAGCGGGTGGTGATAAAGTTGTTAATGAATCACGCAAGTTACATGACTGTTGATTTTTTCCTTCTGAGCTTAGTTATTACATAGTCTAATTCGGCTGTTATTTAAAATGAATAAAGCACATACTCTTAAAGTTTCCAACTCTAAAAAGATTATAAAAATTCAAAGCACCCTTTTTATAACTTTCCGAATAATCCCTTTTCTAATCCGCTGAAAACCCTTTGTAAAGAGCTGCTTCGTACCTGTAGATGACTTCATAACTAACGTGTTATTCATGTTTTGGTCTCAAAGTGGTGGGAAAGTTTCTTAGAAAATCCTTTTGGAACTGAGGATAAAGTAGAATGGCTATTACCCCGATTGCGGGAATGCCGTAAAAATGTGGAACCGCCACCTCCAGAACCAACAACGGAAGAAACAACAGCGTTGAGACAGTTGGACGACTTGATGAAACAAGATTTAACAGAAACCGAGGTACGATTTTCGGCAGATGCAAATATTTATATGCATGAACCTTTAACAGTAATGGTTTCTCAAGCATCGGCTCTTTACTTCTTTTATCAATAAGTTTTAAATGCGAAAAACAACGAAACGCAATTTTAATCACGTAAAAAAAGCTCGTTATATCAGTGTAAACGTTCATGCACAAGTTTTATCTTTTTTAAAATAAGAACTCTCGGTCTTTTTCGCCTACCAACTATGGTGACTAGTCGGAAAACTTGGAAGAACTAATACCGATTCTCATTAACTGTTAATATTGAACATACTTTTAAAAAATACTAAAAATTGATAACAGTTTCAACCTATTTGACCGGTACCAGTTCGCGTCCGCTCGAAATTGCGAAAATCATCAAAATTATGTAATGCAGAAGCTAATTGTCATATTAGCTGAGTAAACAAATACACATGATTTTGGAAGAAAAACTAATGACTCGAAACTTACTTCTTTAAATTTTTAGGTAAAAATAAAGAAGGGTAAAAGAAAAATGGAAACTGACACCCAAGAAAAAATAGCGGTGAAGAAAACTAAGCTAAACTTAAAGACAGGTAAAGAAAACTTTCCTTTTTGGTACCACATCTCATAATCACCAGGTATATATTTAACTAAAATTCAAAATTTTGGTGACTGTCAAAAAGGGATCAATATATAAGAACTATTTTTCAAAAAAAAATCCTTTTTTGTTGTTGTAAAAGTGATAAGCAAACTGTGAATAAATAATTACCGGCCAAGTCACAGGCTAAACAATTGGATACTGAAGACCATCCTCGAAAAATCTTCATTGAAAATATGCATTTGTCGAATAACTCTTGGTTTTTTCAAAGCAACTTATTTCTAGAAAAAGCTATATGCAAAGTTTGGTTTTACTTCTTCAAATAGTGTCCTCTTATCGCACGCAATTTTATATAACTAGAACAAAAAACATCTAGAAACAAATCTAAAACCAGTTAATATATAAAAAGCAGTTTTTTATTACACCTTTTCGGTAATAATTGTCAGTGGCAATACTGATTTTATTAGTATATATATTTAGTAGCATTATACTAACAAACTGTTATAACTTTTCAATCTTTTACAGGAGAAAAAAAATCGTCAGCCATCAAAAAGTGATTATTTACAAAAAAATATTGCAGTTTGTGTATATAACATTAATTTATATAGTCACTGTGTTTACAATTACTATATACGATTACATCAAATAAGTTTCGACTCAGTTTTAAATACAGCATCAGATTATATCGAGTCAGTTTAAAGTTAGTTTACAGTAAGATTATATCGAGTCAGTTTAAAGTTAGTTTACATATCAATTATATCGAGTCAGTTTAAACTTAGTTCACAGTTGGATTATATCGAGTCAGTTTAAACTTTGTTTACAGTAGGATTATATCGAGTCAGTTTAAAGTTAGCTTACATTTCGATTACATCGAGTTAGTTTAGAGTTATTTTACATTTGGATTACATCCAGTCAGTTTAAAGTTAGTTTACAGTAGGATTACATCCAGTCAGTTTAAACTTAGTTTACAGTAGGATTACATCCAGTCAGTTTAAACTTAGTTTACAGTAGGTTTACATCCAGTCAATTTAAACTTAGTTTACAGTAGGATTACATCCAGTCAGTTTGAACTTAGTTTACAGTAGGATTATATCGAGTTAGTTTAAAGTTAGCTTACAGTAGGATTATATCGAGTCAGTTTATATTAATGTACAATAATTTACAGGCGGTAAACATTTAGGTAACACTTAGACGATCATCAGTGTTGTGTAACTGAAAAATTGTTTGTCAGTTAAAACATTGTACTGCAGAAGTCGCATAATTCATACGAAACGATACATGATTGCCAAAACTATATGTACAACTTTACGTGAGTTAAAGCCAAGAGATAATGGGGAGACCGTGACTAGAAAATAAGAACAAAGTTCTGGAACACACATCAGCTAAGGGCAAAAGACTTAAACTCTGCTGTTGTTTTTTATGCCCACGACTTTCTAATTGCAGTGTTTTTGCTACATTAGTCCTTTTAAAAGTATAAATTTATAAGACAAAATTAAAATAACATATAACGCGAATCCGGCTTGTAGCAGTTTTATTTGTTGATACTGACGGCATGAGAACTGTATTAGGTGGTTGTGATACGCCGAGTAGGTTCTTTTTATTTTTAAACGGACTAAGTAGCTTTTACTAGTTGTATTAATCATTACCTCGACTAGAAACTGTTTCCTATATCCTTCCCTCTAGTAAGGCGCGGAAGTTTTATCGTTTCACGTCGGTTCCCATCGGCCTAGAAACAACGCTCCTGTTTGTTTTTAACAAACAGTAAAGCCCCTTCATTGTTCCCCAAACTTTTTTATCATTTCTGTTTGAAAAAGCAATAACTATGACGTTTCCTTATTCTTTTTTTTCAATAAAAATACTAAAACTGGAACGGTTCGGAAATTTTTCCATTTCTATTGTTTTAGCATGTAGGCGCGTTCATTACCTAGTTAATATTGGGTTGATCCTGTATCTTGTTTCGAAAAATGCTTTAAATTTGTTGCGAATACATTCAATGTTGTGGGTCGCTCTGACTATATTATAAAGAACCAGTTGATTAATCAACACTAGGTTGAAATGATAAATCATCGCAGTAAGGAATGAAGCCGGGAAGTTTACGTTTCGAGCATTAGACAATCGTCAGCGCTAAGGATAACTACTGATTCAACAAGTATCAGACAAATGTATTTTTTTAAATAAAATTTAAATAAGAAAAAAAACGTGTTTTATAGCAACCAGAGTTCTTCGGAACTTTATAGTAATCTTTCCTATGCGCATGCTTTGATTAAATAACAGGTTGACGTGATTTACACAACTTTACATCTTAGAATAATCAACACTATAATGCACTTTTCCTATTCTATTGCTCCCTTCTCTATCTGTCTGCAACTAAATCTTCTCCTGCACTGTCTTTCCTGTGGCAGTAAATACTTGAATTCTTCCTAAAAGGTAAGTAATTTAACTGATTATGAACTTTCCTTATTACAATTGTTTATTACTTTAACTTGATAGGGAAGCAACTTCAAGTATATAAGATAATTATATGATAATTTAAAATATTTTATACCGTATTGGAAGTGTGTTTTGCAACTGATATCGTTTAATATAAAAAAATTTAATATCAAGTAAAGAATTAGATGATCAAGAGCGTTTTACTTGGCGTGATCAAATCAAAACGACAATTCAGTTTCCAGCTTTATATTGCAAATTCATACTAAAATCATACTGTTAAGAGTTTTCATCATTCCACCTACAATAGAAAAGACCATATCGGAAAATGTAGTTTGATTCAAATAGTTGACCTTGTTTTTAAAAGATAGCAGTTCAACAACTTAAATAAAAACTTCATGATCGCAAATATTTTAATCTATAGGGGTAATCATTGAAATGCAACCTCCAGGTGGCTGGTGTAAATCCTAAAAAAAGTCCTCCGAATTAAAAAAAAAAAAGAAACAAAGAGCAGTTAATAAAAAAGAAGTGTTCTTGTAACAAAAGAAAATGGTCAAGGCCTACAAAAACAAGCACGCTGTACCTGGCAGAAAATAAGTAATAAGCCTGTTATTTGAGTTTAATATTTATTTATGTTTATAAATAGTCCTGATATGTTAGCCAGTATTTTTAAAAACGTAAAGCAAAAAACGACAATTCTGAAACCAATGAAAGATACTTTTAAACTCGGTAAACATGAATTCACAAAATTCTTTTTTCTTATTTTAAGCAAAGTTAAATTTATGTATCTTAAGTTTTCAATTTTGGTAATTCAAAACATATAATACCCAAGAACATTGAAGCTTTTTCGAATTTTTAAGTATGTTAAGTCCTACATACGGACGTTTGAAGAGCATCTTACTAATTAATTAAAGATATTTTCCTAGCAAAAGTATCTTATTAAGATACTTTCAATGCAAAAGTATCTTATTAAGATACTTTCAAGGCAAAAGTATCTAATTAAGATACTTTCAACGCAAAAGTATCTTATTAAGATACTTTTAATGCAAAAGTATCTTATTAACATATTTTCAATGCAAAAGTATCTTATTAAGATACTTTCAACGCAAAAGTATCTTATTAAGATACTTTCAACGCAAAAGTATCTTATTAAGATGCTTTCAATGCAAAAGTATCTTATTAAGATACTTTCCACTGAACAGTTGTTTTGCAAGATTCTTTATTCATGACGAAACGAATATTAGAATATTTTGCAATTGTATCTTTTTGTGCTTTTGTTTAAAAGCAAAAAGAGTTCAAAAGAATACAAAAAATTTCGCAATAAAGGCGAGTGTTAACGTTTTTTTGATTTTTAGACGCTCGAGGCCGGAGTTGCATGAAGCATATTAAAACTGTTGCAGGATGATACGGACTAATTAATCACATTGTTTCGTAAATTTATAGTGACCAAAGGAAAAACTTTTAGTCAGTGTTTTGATACAGTAAGTGTTGGATTTTGCTAAAATATTGGCAAAGATTTTACTATGAAAAAAAGAGAAGTAAATAATCCTTCTCCAATCAATTTTGATGAGCTCATGTCGAGTGACGTCTCGACTCATTAGATAAAACTTGACATGTTTTGTTGTTTTCCTTTTTTAACTTTTTTTTGAACATCGAATTAATAAAAACTTTGGGTTTTGGTGGTTGGAAACTATGATTATATCTAACACTTTATGATGCAACGTATCTTAGATATAGATTTGCCAAAAGACCTGAAATGAAGTTTTGGCGCGCAGCCAAACAAACATTGTTTTGAGTGCTATTAGCATTTCAGAATTGTTATCGGTTCAACTAGTCTGAAACTAGTTCAAAAAAGTATTATAAAAGTCATTTTGAGCAAAACTTTGTCATAGTAAAGAACTTTACCGACATCCCGTGGATATTTATGCTGGTTTATTTAAATGATGGGAAAAAAATCGGCGTTTAGAAATCTTGTAATCGATATGGCGTATCGCGAAACAAACTTTTAATTCGTACGATTCGAAAGTCTTTGAGAAACACTAAATCGACCGGAGTGATGTTTTAAATTTGTAATTTAAGATAACTTCTAATCATTTTAATGAGAAAACTGCTGACTTTTTTCTTGTCAACAAAGGCAATCGCGAATATTTTAAAATTTTCTTCGTCATAGTTTTTCCGCCATTTTGTTTTTTTCGTCAACAGAAAATTGCGTGGAAAAGTGCGTGGACGTCATGTATACAGGGAACGTAAAAAGTATCTTATTAAGATACTTTCTTAACAAAAGTATCTTATTAAGATACGCGTCGGATTTGGCTTGACACGTCGGATTGGTTTTGACACCTGTTACGTGTAGTGCATTTGTAAGTAGTTTGAGTGTAGCGATAAAAAAAAAACTAAGAGCAACTGCAGGCCATATGACTATAGAAAGCTAAAATATTTTTCACAAAGATACTTACTAAACCTCTCGCTCTTTCCACCGCAACTCAAAAGCTCTCTGATGTCGGCAAAATAACTCTTGATCTCGCTTCAATTCAGTATTGGTATTGGACAAGAATTCAGTAACGGTATTGGACAAGAATTCAGTAGGAAAAAGAAAAAACTGGTTTGCCACAGGCAACCCAGTGAAAAAATATGAGTTAAACCAAATTATACTGATTTGTCCCAGTTTCAAAATCACGTGCACCTTGCAGCAAAGAAAAGCTAATGCTTATTATTGTGCATTTTTTGGGGACACAGTGCTTTTCAAAATAAGCCATTTGGCGTAGACGATTAGTATTTCGACTACTAACTGATCCCTTCATGCTCTATGATGTGCCCGCTGAACAATGTCATTTGCCAGTCAAGTTAAGCGGTGTTATGTGAAAGTTGCATGCTAATTATAAATAGAAATAAAAACATATAGCACATATACAGTGCTAGTCTAGGCGCTTTACTGCACATGAATGTGAAACTGGATTATACATCCCATGTAACAGCTGACTTGGAGTTGGAGGACCATTGCATGTAAAAGTTTACCAGCAGAAAAGTTTAGAAACCTTATTACTTATTTTTTTGTACGCATGCAACATGATCATCTCTGTACCCTGTGAAACAAGTTAAATTTTTTTTTAACTAAGGCTGCTTCAAAACATTCAAAGCATGGAGAGCTTTCTGATAGAGTTGATTTCTGGTGACTGCCCTAATCTGGAGCAGATAAAGTTTGGATTAGATTTCAAGTCATTTTAACCGTTTTAGCACGGAGTTAACTACGATTTTCTTTCTTCTGCATGATGACAGTGTAGTTTATAGGGAAACAATTGATTTCTTTCGCGTTAATATATGCGAGTTAACGCATCAGTTCCTTGATTCATTGAATACCGTTAGCGACATTATTTAAATTTCTTGGTATACTTACATAACCGTTTCAGCGCGGGAAACTATAACTTTCTTTCCCGTAAGGTCCATTTTGCACATTATAGGCAAATTATAAATGTCTTTCCCATAAACTCCGTATTGCACTCTGAAGGGAAACTATAACTTTTTTTCCCTCGATAACCACCTCCATAAGTGTATGTATGGCGGTATAAGTGAGGCACAAGCACTCGACTTACAAAATTCTGGTTTGATATTCTCTCCAATTCGTACGATCGTCTAAATGACTTTCGATGAGATTCTATAAAAGAAGAAGAAATGATCATTAGAAACAAAACAAATGTCTTACCAGTATAAGTAAAGTCAAGTTGATCGAGTAAAAATGAAAAATCATGACCACAAGAAATGTTCATCCGTATCCACGACTAAGCGTATTGAATATCCGTGGCAGCGAGTGTGCATCTAATGTTAACCGGAAGTGACGTCACTTGGATTTGGTAGAATGAAAGTCAAAGTCTCCGAATGCGGTCTGCTGAAACACGTGATCAAAAATCCAAATCGAGGCTTCGTAAAACTGTCGTTCTCTTTCTACACTAACCATGGATAGAGGTAGGTTACACATCTTCTCGGTTTATTTTACCAGAAATTTCAGTTCCCACAAGAGTAACCACAAGAATAATACATCACAAAAGATTAATTAATCCCCATTAAGTGTTTGAAATCACGCTTCAGCTTCAAGGAGTAAAGCCTTGGTCAAACGGCCCATGATAGTCGATGATAGTCTATGATAGTTGAAGCGCGTGCTTTCGTTTGACCACCAACTATCATCGACTATCAACAACTATCATTCATTTTAAGCTTGTTCAAATTTTTCATGATAGTCGATGATAGTTTTTCGTTTGACCACGCGCATGATAGTTCATGATAGTTTTTGGTCAGCTGTTTTCCCCAAAAATCGGCGGGCTCGTTTAAAATGGCTGCCAAAGGTTCTTCGGCGAAATGGAGTAATGACCAGATATTACGTTTAATAGATGAATATGATTACCACAACAGAGATGTCACGGGAAAAGCTAAGCAGGAGATGGAGGTGAGGTTGCACTCGCAAATCACAATTTCCTTTAGCCACGGATTTCACCAAAGTTCGATCCACTCATGCACAATCCTTGAGGTTTTGATGATTTTGTCGATAAGTTATAAGATTATAATTGAACTCAGTAAAGTAAGAAAGTCATAAGAGTTTATAAGCTTGTTGATTCAGAAATAGTCTTCTAACATGTGACAAGGGAAAGATGTATTCAACGAGTTTCTATAGACTTTAGTAGTGTAGGCCACTGTATTTAAGCGTCTTTAATCGATCTTGTATTTTTATTTCACTACGTTTTTTTCATAACCGGAGACTCTCCTTTGAACATTTTCTAACGGTAGAACTTCACGTTGTGAATTTCACAACGATTTAATTTTCATAAGTTTTGTGCCTTTTTAAAAACATCAACTTTATTTGCACCCTGAATTAAGTTAAATTTAGAAAGAGTAGTATAAAATAAAGTAAAGAACATAGCTGCCAGAAATAATGACCAAAGGTTAATGAAATTGCACAGCCATCTTTAGCATTTTAAATACAATCATTTTAAATATCATGACTTGTTTATAGGAAATGTTTGGTCTCCAATGGAAGGAAATCAGCAATCAGCTGACAAAACTCAGGCATATTCTGAGCCAAAATCAGAAAAAAATCAAAGCGGTGAAATCAGGGCAAAGCACTGATGAACTATTCAAGCCAACATGGATTTTTTGGAAGCCACTCCAGTTCCTCTTGCCAGTATTAAATCATCGTTCAAGCCGAGATACAATACCTGACAATAGTCCAGAAAAGTCTAACGCCAATGATATTGCAGATGAGGAGCTTTCTTCATTATCCATTTCCCCGGCTGTTAAGCTACGAAAGACCAAGTCAGAGAAGTGTGACAGGAAAGCTCAGCCAGGAATTACAGAAGTTAAAAATGAGCTGATGGTGGAATGTCGTAAGGTGATGAAAACTCCTGAGTCCTCTGCTACAGCAGGCACCAGTGCAGAAGCAAGCTTTGGAAGCTACATCACTGAAAAACTGAAACTGTTGGACAGGAGACGAAGGATGATAGCATTACTTAACATCTTAGCCATGATTAAACATTATGGTGTCATTCATATATCACTAAAGAGAGTGAAACATCCCAGTTTGCTTGATAGAAGTTCAAAATGTTTGATAAACAAACATACCACAGCTTATACCAAATTATGTTATATTTTCAAGTTTCTTGTTCATGCTTAATTACTGACAACAATGATAAAGCTTAAAAAACAAATACATTGGGCACACAGCAATATTTTACAAAGCATATCATTTTTACAAAAAGAAAATTTAGTGTGTATTATATGAGCTTTTATGCATAGATACGAGTGTTTTACTGTAAAATATGCCAGTCGTAGATTTCATATGAAACTACATCTGGGATGCGAGTGACATATTTTCCATATCCTCACTAGTGAAGATATCGCTGACGTCATTCCTTTGTTTTCCCCGTCTTTTTCGTCTAATTTTTTCAATTTTCGAGGCACTCATATCTATGTAATAAAAAGAAAATTACACGTTGGCTTGAATATATGAAGTTTATACCTTTTCGCGGAAAAGAAATTTCACTCACTCACTGCGCTCACTCATGAAATATTTTTTTCCACTCGAAGGTAAATTTCATATGTTCGCACCACCGTGTAATATCCTCTACATATGTAAACTGCAAAATGTGTAATACATATGTGTATTTTTACTTAAATTATTAAGGTATTTATTCTCAAGAAACTGAACTTTGAATGAAATAAATGATTTAATAGACATGACTGATTGATTGATTGATGGACTAAATCTAGGGCTCTTCTTGTGGTTTATGTTTCCACTATAAGTAACTGCCTGAACAAAAATGTCAAAATCACAATGGCATGAACACATTTATTTTAACACCTGTCCCATTGCCAGGGCACACTTCCTTCATTGCAGAAGTATTCTTTAAATTTGTCTCGCACACCTTTTGCCAACCTGCTAGCATTGTGCCAAGAATTCGGAACTGGTAAAGGGTTCATCTGGAGCTCTGATGCTCGCCAGGACCCAGGGACTACATCACAAGTTGAGACGTTCTCCTCATCAGCAAGACCTTTTGGTGAGTAGATCTGCTCTGGCACTTTGTTAGATCTTAAAAAATTGTGCAGGGTTAAAGCTGCCAAAGTTAAGTCTTCCACAAAAGTAGGAGAGAGCTCTATTGGTGTTAAAAAAAACCCCTCCATCTATTCGCCATGATGCCAAACAGGTTTTCTGATAGACGTCTAGCTCTGGCATGTCTGGAATCTTTTCTCTCCAAAAAAAATTATCTTATTAAATAATGACTACCCTGCATTTATAAATACTGCAAGTTAGAATTTCTTAATAGATGTAACAGCTGAATTGTTCAAGTTTCAGAACTGTATAGTTCCACATTTTTAGCTTCTAAGTTTAGTTAAGTTTACTGTAAGTGTAATAAGAAACACCACTCAAATGTGAGGATATATATTTCAGTTTTAAGATAGTTTTTGCCCATTCCATTTTTTATTATAGTTATAAATTAGATGTTGTAAAATGGGTAGGGGGTCTAATTTCAATTTATAATTTCTTCAATAACTAGTTCAAGTCCACCCTTTATAAGTATTTGCACTTTCTTTTCTTCAATTTCCAGCAGTTTAATTTCATTTGTGCCCTCAATGATGTTCAAAAAATAGAAGACAAGTGAACATAGTAAAAGGTTTTATTTCTTTTCCGCAGTGCTGATCCTCATATGTGAATGATGACCACAACTTACAAGTATAAGAAATGACTCAACGTAAATTGTCCTATAATATTCAGTCAATCCGCCGCCGATTGATTGGTCTCATGAGAAGTCCAAATTTAGAAGCCCTGAAATTAAAATGAATAGTATTAATATTTTCAGAAAAATCAACGAGAATTGGAGAGTAACCCTATTTATATCCAAATCTGAGGTCTGAAGGCGATTGGAGATCCTTTACCAATATTTTCCATTCACCAAAGTTCGTTCCCTGCTAGCAGAGGTGTCTCATGGCTAGAAAAAATTGAGAAAGGAGAAAGAACAAAGTTCTCTGCTAGAAAGAACAAATTTCGGGTCGCCCTCTCGAATTCGCATCCAATTGCAATGGATTTGACTTGAATTTTCAGGTCAAAGGTTCCAAGAAAATACCGCTATGGCTAATGTCATGTTTTGTTTTGTGTGTAATATTTAATACAACATATAAACTGCATTTTTTCTTTGCAGCTCCACACTGTGGACGTGTTAAGTAACGTAACAGTTAACTTGTTGACAGAACTTAACATAAAGGGTGGGCAGATTGCGAAAATACAGAAAATTGTCAAGGACTTGCTAGATGAGGTGATAATACATTGCCATATAACTGCAATGTTTCTAAATTTAAAAAAAAAGTCATTGGTAAGATTGACTACTAGGGTAGCAAAGTCAAAGACAAATTGTACAGCATTAAGGGTCAGTCATACTTTCTGCATGCATGTGATCCTTTCTCTGCAGATCTGTAAATCCAAAAAAAATTTCAAGTTGCAAGAGTATAAGTCTGAATGGTAACTAAGTTTCAAATGCGGTCTATTTTTCAAGCGGAGCTGGAAATAATTTTGCCTGGTATATCGGACATATGTCTGATAAAACTGTCTTTTTGGTGTGATGTTCTTGCACATTTGGTTGGACATTGTGCCATTTCGATTTGAAATTGCCCAGTGACTGACATTATACCCACCTCTGATAAGTAATAGAAACAAATACGGTCAAAAATTGTTCTAGAAATTGGGAGTGGTTACTGTGCCATGTTCTGTATATTGTAATTTCAAACATTTTGAAAGAAACCTTTTAGCACAATGCAGTAATATCACATAGTTTTTGTTTTCCCATCATAAAGTTCCTGCTGCTCAGAAATGGATTACAGTAAATCTCTATCGTATGTCAAGGTTCAACGTTTTTATTCACCTCAAATACTACTACAGTCTTACAAAAACATTCATTAATTTCTTTAATTATAGTAAAAATGGCGTGGAAGTCAATATAGAAACTATAAAAGCTTATTAACTATGGGCTTCCTCAAATTAGATTAGAAAAAGTGCTTTATTGATTGCTCTGGGACGTAGTATATAAATTTTAATTTTAAAAGAAAGAAAACGCAAGACAAATGAAAAGCACACACTTATCACAAAAAGAACATAAGAGTGAAAATAACTCGTAAAATCCAGATGTCTTCAACGAAAATGACGAAATCTTTTAAGATTTTTGGAAAACTGACCGGTAGTTCTACATGATTTGATTTGACTGTCAAAAGAATTGAAAAATTTAGGACCTTGATAACGGATTGACATTTTACGTATATTTGTCCGAAATGAAGAAATATAAAAATTGGATGAGTTTCTATTATTATATTTATGAATCTGGTTTGTTAGATTAAACGTATCATTAAAGGATTTTGGAAGAAAGCCATTGGAGAAGGAAAACATAAACTTGCCCAGTTGAAGCAAAAAAATATCACTAATTTTTAGAACTTCAAGATCTCGAAAAATAGGATCTGTATGGGAATCGAATGAAACTTTTGCAACAATTCTAATAGCTTTTTTCTGGAGTGTAACTATTCTTTTTAAGATAGAATGATAGGTTGATCCCCAAACAGAAACACAATAAATTAAATATGGATAAATTAAACTGTAATATAGAATACGTAGAGAGGCTGAAAAAAGGCAATAACTTGTCTTATACAGCATACCAAGAGATTTTGAAATTTTTCTTGAAACATTTAGGATATGAGGTTTCCACGTCAAATTTTCATCAATAACTACACCCAAGAAAACAGTCTCTTTTGCTTGCTCAAGCGGAATACCATCAATGGAAAAAGCAAGATCAAAATTTTTTGCCTTTTTTCACAAGGTTTAGAAACCATGAAATTAGATTTCTTTAAATTAATAGAGAGCTTGTTAGCTCGACACCAGTCAGATAAGTTTGTAGTTTCTTGGTTAAAAGTTGTAGAAAGAGTATTGATATCTTTATGAGAAAAAAAATATATTTGTATCATCAGCAAAAAGTATAAATTCCAAAACACTTGACACATTGCATAATCATTAATGTATATCAGAAACAAAAGGGGCCCCAGAATTGATCCCTGGGGTACACATCTAATCTGTTGATGAGAGGAGCAAAAACTTTTAAATTCCACATATGGTTTCCTATTATTAAAGTAACTGCGAAACCATTTTTAAAAAGTGCAAGACCCCTGATTCTTTGACAAACAAAGTTTGAATTGTCTAGATTTATAATTGTATATATCATTGTACCTGAAGGAAAACAGATATCACTTCGAGTTAGAAGGTTGGAGTTATTAAAGCGTTCGATTTAGAGAGGGTAAAATTATAGTAAATATCCGAGCAAATTCAAGGGAATACGTTTGGTTAGTGGGAGGTTCGAGTTATTGAGTTAGTGGGATTAAACTGTACATTAGTCTGCAAGTTACAATGTAAATATATAGAATTTTGTCCATTTTGTACTCACTTTTGCTCTCTTTTCATTATAGAACTTCTGGAGAAAAGCCATGGACTACTGGATCAAAAAAAAGAGGAGAAAGTCTACAGACAAGAAAGCACAGAATGTTACCAAGCCAATTCCTAAGGAGCCCTTTTAACCTGCATTCAAAAAATACACTCTTGATCATGAAGGCGAGTCAGAGGATAATTGTGCAGAACACCTTAAAACGACAGAAAAAGAGATGGCCAAAGAGAATAACAGGAACCACGTGGTCATAAAAAAAATTGATGAGTCTGAGATTCTCATTTATTAGAAAAAGTTTTCTATTTGACCCACAGAGTTGATAAATTTCTGGCAACATTTCCTGTATTACAGTTAGTTTCAGAGGTGTGTACTGGGATTTTTTTACATAGTATATTTCAAAAGAGGAGGCAGTACTAGGGAGGCAGATGCCCAGATTTTCCACTATGTCAGATATCATTATTTCATCCTTTTCTGTTTCCATACGTTCCAGCTCAAGGCAGAATTTGGCAGGATTTTGTCAGACAAAAATGTGGTGAGCGATGCAGCAGAGAGTTTAAAAGCACTCGGTTTCAAAATTTGGGAAGTAGCAACTTTGCTATCTGAAAAAGATGAGGAAGATTCAGAGGAGCCTAATAAGAAAGCAAGTAAAAAATATTCATTGCCATTGCTGTCTGCATTGATGAAAAACAAATTTTATACAGAAGAACCCCACTAATCAAGAGACATAAGAGACGGGTGGCCACGCGGAACGAGGGCTCCGCAAAATCTGTATAATTTTGTTCATAGTTTTTATATTTTATGCCCTTTTGAATTATCAATCTTCTACTAAGTATCCTGTGGAACTATTTTACTCAAGTATTTCGAGTAGTGTTAACTGTAATTACTTCTCCGGAGCTATTCAACGTCGAAGTCATGGAGCTACTGGAGCTACTCGTCGACGCCATTGCACTTCGAAGATTGTTCTGGCTTCGTGTCGGCTTATTAATCATACTACCTGTGCTTTATTTCTTCTGTATTTGTCTGGAGATTTGGAGCTCAATCCTGGTCCTGCTAGAGAATGTCACTCGCTCAGAACAAGGTGTTCTACTTGTAAAAGAGCTCTAAAGAATAATCGTCCTCTGGTCAATTGCTCATTGTGTGCCCTCCCTTTTCATCTTCAATGTTTTGGGCATCAATTTGAGACTTCAAGACGTTGTCCCAGTTGTGCTACCGTGTCTGTGGACACTGAAGATAATTCCACCGAATGTTTTCATGACTTTCCCGAACTAAAGAAGCTGGTAGAACATTGCGGTTTGAAGTTTTTGCATCTTAATGTTTGCTCTCTTCTACCAAAAGTAGAAGAATTACGACTATTATTTGGATATTATAAAGGCTTCGATTTATTTTCAGTCACGGAAACACACTTATCTTCTAACGTTTCAGACAGTGAAATTAGTATTAATGGCTATACGTTATACAGGAGAGATCGTCAAAGTCATTCTAAGGGTGGTGGTGTTGTTGTTTATGTGAAGGATAATTTGCTAGTTTCAAGACGTACGGATTTGGAATCGACTAATGTGGAGGGAATATGGCTAGAGATATTTATTACAAAATCAAGAAATATTTTATTGGGTTCACTATATCGCCCGCCTGTTGGATCTCAACATCTCAGCAACAACTTTAATGTGGAATTAGAAGAGAGTATCAATTTAGCCGCGACTGAAAGTAAGGAAATTATGCTAATTGGTGACCTTAATGCAAATTTCCTTCCAAGGCAAAGACTGGATAGTCACTCTAGGGAATTGAAAGATATGTTAACAAAGAACTTTGGAATGTCTCAGCTCATTGATCAGCCTACAAGAATAACTCAGAACACTTCTACGTTAATTGATGTCGTACTGTCAACACATCCACACAATATTCCTCTCTCTAGTGTGATTAAACTGGGCATAAGTGATCACTACATGGTTGGATGCGCACGTAAATTGAACTCCTTGAAGTTTAAACCACGCACAGTTAAATATCGCAATTACAGCAAGTACAATCATCAGGAATTTGTTGAAGATCTGAAATCTGGAACATGGGATCAGGTGTTTTCAAGCAGTACTGTTGATGAGGCGTGGAATAACTTCAAAAATATTTTTCTTGCGTTTTGCGATCGTCATGCACCTATTAAAATTAAAAAGATTCGCGGCTGTCATAATCCATGGTTGACTCCTAATATTTCAAAATTAATTAATAAAAGGGATTTTTGTTTAAAAAAGGCAAAGCGTTCTGGCCATGATGTTGATTGGTCTCAATATCGTTCATATCGAAATCAAGTCACCTCGGAAATACGGCGGG
>JAOEHV020032582.1:0-17843 GCA_025447995.2 Isaurus tuberculatus | reverse complement strand
GTCCATGAAAATGCAAAAAAGAACGAGGCCAATATCCAGCCATCTTGACCGAACAAGCTTGTTCAATAAAGGATTTAATATATGGCCAAAGAATTCCACTTTACTACCAAAAATCCCGAGCGGGCAAGATGGGCCTATCTTGCCTGCTCGTCAGAACACGGAATTCGCTTCATCTTGCCCGCTCAGCGAGCCTACCATATAATAAAGGCTAATATTAAACACCTCTCAGCAAATCAGAACGCGCATATTATTCAAATTATTTTAGCTCGGGTTCCCACAGCAAAAGAGAATGCTTGCGGAATGTGACTGGAATGATTATCACAAGTATGTGATATACTTACACGCAAATTCTGTTAATACTTGCGATATTCCCTTCTTTATCTGGGCTTAAGACCTGCAAAGCTATTATACTTCCTTATAGTTGTAGAAAACATTTTCCCCAGCGTTTTTTGCTACAAAAAAATGAAAATATAGACATACAGTCATAAGAGCTCCATTTTTCTTGTCAGCATGTCAGATGATTTGGTGGTGATACGATCTTCGTTATAGTATCAGATAACCCAAACAGCTTTTTGGTGACAATTTTTCCTTATAAGTTATTGTTTAGTCATCAAAGTATAAATTTTCTCGTAATTCGCAACATGACTTAATGGTATGATGGTACTGAAATTGTAAGATTTGTGATCTAATCTTCACTATAGTCACAGAAACCCCAAAACTGCCTAATATTATCAGCCCTTTCTCTTTAGTTATTTTTTCGCTTAAAAAAATACCAAAAATTTGGATGTCAAAGCTACAACATTTCTCGTCAGGTTATAAATGACTTGCGAGCATCTTTATGAGGCGCAGGAGTTGTGACGCGTTGATCGTTCTTATTGGAGCTGAACCAAATAATAGTTTTTTGGTGGCAGTTTTTCCTTGGTGTTTTTATGTTTTAAAATCCCTTAAAAGCAATGATTAAATATTTTCTTATCAATTTTTCAGTTGCTCGAAGGCCTAATAGTAAGGTTCAGGGATTGACATCCAATAATTTGGGGGAAGTCAGGTTGGCGTAGCGATAATCACTTGCGCCTCTCACCTCTACGACACGGGTTTGAATCCCGGGCTTCGCACGTGAGATGAGATTTTTTGATCTCAATCTGACTCCGAGGGTTTTTCTCTGGGTACTCCGGTTTTCCTCCCTCAGCAAAAATCGACTCCTTGCAGCAGCTGCAACCTTTGTAAGGGACCCCGTGTCCTATTGTTGTTTCCCCCTAGTGTTGCTATCTAGAATCTTCATAAATAAATAAAAAATAAATAAAATCCATAAAACAGCTATTTGGTGACACCTTTTTTTCCGTCTTTTGTTTTAAAATATGTAAAATCCTATTATTAAAGGTACAAAATTTAATCGTTTGTTTGTTAGATAACTTAATGGCCACAAAGAACACGGGGCAAGGATTCTGATAGATCTGGTATTCTAAAGTTTACAGTTCACCAAAATAAATGGGTCCTAAAGTCTATTATTGGGTTTCCAAGTATGAAAACAGCTTCACACGGTTTTTCTGGCTATTCAGCTGTTTTTCATTGGTGGAAATCAATCAAATAAATTTCCACAGATAAACTTATTGCAATAGAATTCTATTTATTTGTTTCAGCCTGACTGAAAAAAATTCTGCTTCAACAACTCTCAATATAATATATACATATCATTTATCTATACTGCCATTGCAGAATTGTAATTCAATATTTATAATTAGTAAAGAGCTTATTGCCCAAAAATCTGTATACAAATTTTTCACAGACCCACAACCAAATCAAAAAAACAAAAATTGGGATAACAATGCAAGTTCTAAAAAAATTCACTGATTTTAGTAATTCAATTTCCTTGTTTACCCTTTCATCCCCAGGCAATTTATCAACGTCTAACTTCTCCTTACATAAATCAAACAAAATATTATAACTCGTAATGAGAAACTTGGAATTGATCAAGTGGAATAAGCTGTGGAAGTTGAAAAGCAAAATTCTCCCAAACTACTTCTATAGAAAGTATGGAACTCAGTTGGGAGAATTTGCCAACACACCATTTGTCATATTTGGGGCTTAAAGGGTTAAATAGTCTTGAAAGTAGGGAGGTGAATAATAATGTAGTTTGGCTGAATTTATTTTTTTTTTACATCAGCATTTTAATCCATTGGCACAAAAGAAAAAAAAAACTCAAAATGAAAGTATCTGCAGAGTTTGCTGGTTTCTTTAGAAAAAAGGCTGAAAAAGATACCAAGTTTTTGCAAGAATTCCCTCTTTATCAGCAAATCTAACAAAGTAGCATTAAAACAAAAAAAAACACTTGATTTAATCATAGTTAGTAGATTTAAATGGTTAGGAAACTTGGTGGCTTTCTTTGTTCTAGGTTTTTGTTCTCTCTTTCCCTATTGAAATATGACATTGACCGTGCACAGATTACAAAAGGTTTTCAGATGCAAATAAGGAAACAGCCAATAGACTAACGAGCCATCACACCTAGAACAAAAGATCATAACCGCGACCGTGCACACAACATGAAACAAAGCAGCATTGTAATCTTCCTTGTAGTTTTCTAAGTTTCATAACCAGTCCACTCTACTAACTTTGATTTAATCTAGTCTAGAGTAAAATGTTTGATCACTGTTGTACAGAGGGTAAGAACATGCAATTTTAAAGGAGAAAGTATTAATTAAATCATTGCCATAAAAAGAGTTGGATGCTGTTGTTTCGAGCTTTGGACCTTAGAGCAACTGACTGGCTTTGCCAATGTTTTCTGAGGTAAAAAACTAAATTAAATCATCAGCTTTCTACTCTTTAACCACAAGGTCCCAGGTTTGATTCATCAGCTCTGCCGAAATTTGAACATTTGTGTAACCTTCTTTTCTGCCAAAGCATACTCAGTTTTCCATCCTTACGAGGTCTCATCTGCTTAACACTACAGAAACCAGAGATAAGCACCAGCCCCATGGGCCACTAGGCTCGTAAAAGGATTTAGCTTTTAGCTTTCTACTTTACTTACAATGACTAAATATTTCAACCGAGAGTTAATTAAATCACATGTTTTGTCTTCTTGTCAGCAAACACCAATCGTTTTTTTAGAAACTATTCAGTAAGTACAAATAATTTCACTGCAGGACAAAATATCTTGAATAGATTCTTTTCTACGGACTATGAACTATCATAGTTCTTTGCAAATGGTTCCAGATATCAATGAGGGTCTTTGCATCCCCCTGGCATGGACAATAATTGAGTGCACCTTAGCTTCCTGAGCTCATACGTATTTTGCCAAACTTACAAGAATAGAAAGCTGAGTCTTGTTAAGCAGAAAAGAATGGCACATTAATTTAAATGCTGAGCAAAGTGAAGAGTTGAGGAAAGAGATCTTACATACCACACCAATCCCACTGCCTTATGAACTTTCAAATATTTATAGCTTATCAGTCAAATTCTCACCCCTTACCAGAGTTGTTTTGATAAAAATTTTCAATAAAATGCCAAATCCCCACCAAATGCCCAGTTCCACCAGCAGTGGTTTTTACCAAAAATTTTCAACAAAGCGACAAATCCCCAACCCCTTCCCCGACCCCCAGGATTAGTTTTTGCCAAAACTTTTTTTTCTATAAATTTTAGAATCTCACCCCTTGCCTGACTCCCCCCCCCCCACACTGACAGATGCATTATCATAAGCTTGCAGTATTTACATCATTTAAGTGCATCTTGCTTCCCAAATTCTTTCACTTTCACCCAAATAGATGCTCCATACTGTTCATGCAGGTGCTTAAAAATAGTTGTGCGAGGCTCAGTAAAGCCAATAGGATCACAATTAACAGACATTGCAACATTCCGAAACTTTCCCTTGTCTACCATGGCTAAATCAACATTGTCATAAATACTTTTCAAGTTGTTCCTACGCCGTTCTGACTTGGATCTCTGCTGTCTTACAGGTCCTGTGTTGACTTTTGAATCTAAATGAAGAGAGCGACTCTTAAATTCTGTTGATTGTAAATCCATGAGATCTTCATTCCGAAGCATCTCAAAACGTTTTAGCTCAGAAAAACTTGGTATAGACATAAATTCGTCTTCGGGTTTGGGAACAGTGTAAATATCACTAGCTTCGCTAAAGCGAAATTCTGCTCCCATTGGTAATCCGCTGTCCTCATCATTGTCAATTAAATGGCCAACTGACGGCTCAAACCGACCCATTGAAGCCCGAGCTTCCAACTTACTTCTTTCAGAAAAATCTGATCGAGTGGTTTGTTCCCCAAGTTCTATTAGTAATTCACTGCTATCATTGAGCGATTTCTCTTTTGCTGTGTTTTCGACTAAGTTAGGAAAATTACTTTTAGCCGACTCAGTCGAGGAAATGAGCGAAGCCTCAGTGCTGGATGTCAAGTCTACCGACTGTGCCGAACTCGAGGAAGCAGAAAGTCGATTTAATTTATTAGCAAGTTCTTCTACCATCATTTTCATGTAATCATGATTTGCATGAGTTATTGCTTTCATCCATGATTCCATTTCTTGTGGTGTATCTGCTCCAAGAACATAAACTCTGTTGCCATCGCCGCCAAAATTTATTTGAAATGCATATGGTTCGCCACTCACCGCCAACTCGACATGGCAGTTTTCTAGCACAATAACTCCGATTGGTTCCTTCTCAAATTTTCTTTCAAAATAATAGAGTAAATTTCCCTTCAAGACGAACCATCGTCGTTGATATCCTCTGTTTAATTCCCCTTTCTTGTTCAAATAACCTTCCTTATCAGCTGGCGCGGAAGATATCGAATACTGAGCAACACTTCTCTCATTGATCTTCATTTTAGACTTGTTAACTCAAGAAGTCGACAGCAAAATGTGTTTTTCATTAGATCAACAAAGTAACATAGTAAAATAGAAGTAAACTTTTGAAGTAACGTCCGAAAATGAGCATTCCACTTTCACCAAATAAAAAACTACTTCCTGTTGGTCACGTGATTAGCTATGGCCGAGCATTTGTTGAGCGAAGACTGGTACAAAGTCATGAGACAAACAACAGTTCTAACACTTCTGTTTTGCGCAAAAGTATGGCGAACGCAGTTTGGTTTTTTGCATTTTTTGTCACTCTTCTTGTGGCTGTGGCACCGTCGCAGCAAAATGTACTGCATCATCAAATTACTGCATCAGTTGTTGTTGACAAAGATGGAAAAACTCTTGCTCTAAAATCTGGGATTCATGTGCCGAATGTTGCATCGGGATCCTTTCACGATGAGATTCAACAGACGGGGTAAGATTTTAAAGCTTTGCTTTGTGGGTAAAATAGCTCTTTAAAATCGTTTTACATGCCTTGTTGTAATGGGAAACTTTACTCTCAAATACTTAAAAGACAGTCATTTTGTTTTTTTTATGATTTTTTTTCCGCTAGATTTCTAACAAACTACACACTCTTCAGTCAGACATAATAGTAAATTATAACAGACAGTACAAATAATATTAATAACAAAAACAATGTTAGTAGGTATTAATTATTTAATTTTGAAAAATTATTTTCAAATTATTGCAATGCCCTTCCCTGGGATTCAGTCTATTTTCAAAAAGTCATGACTGTGTCCAATTGAACCACGCTTTCCAGCTAGTGTATTTTCCCACTTTCTCCTCCAAAACTTTAGTCTTAATTTACACTTATGGTAAAATATGAGATCAAGAAGTTTGTTGTAATTTTGGATGGTGGGGTACATTTTCAACCTGATGTATGAACACACATTTGGACTGTGAACACACATGTTGGACTGTGAACACACATTTGGACTGTGAACACACATGTTGGACTGTGAACACACATTTGGACTGTGAACATGCATGTTGGACTGTGAACACATATGTTGGACTGTGAACATGCATGTTGGACTGTGAACACACATGTTGGACTGTGAATACTCATGTTGGACTGTGAACACACATGTTGGACTGTGAATACTCATGTTGGACTGTGAACACACATGTTTGACTGTGAATACTCATGTTGGACTGTGAACACACATGTTGGACTGTGAATACTCATGTTGGACTGTGAACATGCATGTTGGCAGAGATGTAACACCATCTTGGCTCATACTTACTTACCATGTGTTGGAAAACTGTTGATGATGAAGGTCATTTGCATTTTATAACTTGAAATTGCTAGCAATGTTTACATATAAGTGTTTACTGCTCAAGAAAAAAAGTTCTTTTTTGAGTGAACAAAATCAGGGCTTGACACTAATTTTTCAACTTACTAGTCTAGTGGCTAGTGACAACCTAGATGTTTAGCCAAAAAAATTTTTTACTAACAAAGCATTGAAATTCTGAGATGTCTTCCTTGAGAAAGACAGAAAATATTTCTGTCAATTTCATTTTCTTACAAGCCACAGTGGCTAGTGGAAACAGAAAACCTATTAGCCAAAACTGAATTTCTACTAGTCTGTGGCTAGTTGGCTACCGTTAGTGTCGTACCCTGAAAATGGCCAATGAAGCATTTCAATTTGTAATGTTTTTTTTTGTGCTGATTAGGATGCATGCTTTGTCCAAGGTTTAGAATACATCCCTTGGCGGTTAACTGTAAATTTATTCAGTTGTAGCTGATCAGTCACTGCCTAACTGCACAAAAAAGGATCTAGTGCAAAAACAACATGACTTTTGATGAAGTTGTCAACTCTCCCTACATTATCCCTATTATCCCTTCATAACTATTGAGAGAATTTAGCATTTCATATAAAAAGTCACTTAATTTGTTTTTGCACTCTGTAGGTCCTTAAATTACTTTCTGCAAATTTCAGGTGGTCATTTTTTGAGGTTCATACAAACCAAACAGAAACCGATGAGCGGCAGGCACAAGCTGCTGGAATGATAGAAGGATATCTCACTTCAGATCTTATCTACAAAAGTTATCTGAATCAATATGCATCTTACTGCAAAAATGAACAGGAATTCTGTGAGAGACTTCTTCAGTTTATTCAGGAAAACTACAAATGGTTAAAAGAGCAAGTAGAAAAAAATCCAGCTGATGAATATTGGCATCAGGTAAAGAATTTTTATGTTCTTCTTTTTCTACCAATTATGAATTTAGACTATATTCTCCACATCTCTTTTTGTCTCAAGTTATAATTCTCTGTTCTTATGTTTGGAAAGGATTAAACATGTTTGTAGCCTAGCCAATCAAAATTAAGTATAGGCAGTAGTCCACTTGTGATATGAAAAAGAAATCATGTGGATCTGTTTTTACTGAAGTCAGTTTAAATATAGAATAATACATAGGCACGCGGAGATATGGAACACTCGAAAATAAATTCCATATCTCCAAGCGACTATGTATTATTCTGTGTATTGTATAAACATTTACCACGAGAATGCACTGCATAGTTTATCCTATGCCTTCGTCTACGAAAAATCTTCGGAAATCATCGGAACTATCCGATAGTTTTAGGAAATCTACGAAAAGCTTTGGAAATGTTTAAAAAAGGTTTCTTATGCATTTATGGATTTCTGAAAATCTTCGGAAAATTTTTGGAAATCTTCGGAAGTGTTCGGAAATTTTCGGAAATTTGCGGAAGTACTTTCAAAATCGTTTTTTTAGTAATTTTGCGTGTTTTGAAAATTTTCGGAAAATCAAGGTCACTGATTGGCTGAAAAGTGATATTTACACACCTAAAATTATCGTTTAGATACCACATTTTATAGTGGCAGGAAACCAGACACTCTTGTTTAATATAATAATCATATTTATTGGATGTTGTTTTGATTTATCTTTAGGTAGCTGTAATTTACCACCAATATGTTGGACTTCAAATGGGTTACAGGCAAAATACTTCACTTCCAGAAATCTCAGATCTTGGCTTCTAGTAAGTTTACTATTAAGTTGCTTTAAAGCTGAACATTGTAATTGCAGATGAGCAAATAGCAAGTCAACAACACTATTCATGTTTCCTTACATTTGTTATTGGAGGCAGAGTTGAACAAAGTTTGTCAACTTGATCCCCTTTGCATTCAATTTTGCTGAGTGGGTTTTCTTGCAAATTTGGTCCATCTCACATGGGTAGGATATCAGCTTAAAGGGCTTCCCTTGATTTCTGAGAACAGCTGAATGAAAAAAAAACAAACTCGTTGGAATTATTATAGTTTTTGGTCATTCTTGGCCTGTCCTTTCCTTTTTCTATTAATTGTAAAATACATGTAACTTATAAGCAAAAAAAAGGGAAATAAAAGTGGTTGTTGTCTGTCTCTCTGTCTGTCTGTCCCAATCCCAAATTTACTTGTTCCCATAGTTTCTCAGAAATGAGATGTTTGGTTTTTGCTCTTACTTCGTGTAGAGGACACACAAATAAACAAGGTCTGTGATTGGTTGAAACAAGGTTTGGGTGAATTTTATCTTTCTTTTAATTGGTTCAAATTTGTGTGTCCTCTACACGAAGTAAAAGCCTTTGGTTTTTGCAATGCAAAAGGACTTTTAGCAATATTGCTAAACAGTGCAGCTACTTACAATTACAAAACTCGGCAGCACTACACTTACCATTGGAAACTTCTAATCTAGATAATGATAATTGGTTGGAATACCAGTTCTGCTGAGATTTGAGCATTTGTGTCACCTTCTTTTCTGCTGCAGCTGACTCAGCTTTCCATTGTAACAAGTTCGGTCAATAGAGTACAAGCTTCTTCTTGGAGTTAGAGTAACTTCTGATAGTTAGTGTCAAAATTTACAGTTGCTTGTTTGCTCGTGACAAGAGAAATTTAAATTTTTTGTGAGTCAGACATGATTTAACTCGTGGTGAAACCTATATTATTATTCCCATTCTTATCCCTTAGCTGTTAAACTAAATCTCTTTTTAATTGGACAAATCCAGTCTGAACATGTTAATTTGGCCATTTTGAGTGAAAGATAATTTTGCTCATTGTGCAGCAGCCAATAGAAGTCAACATTCTAACTTGTTAAATAAAGTGGGCAAGCTAAATTCCTAAATGCAACTTGTCATTTGGACACACTCATAAAATTCTTTAAGTTGTACACATTGTCCCATCCAGGGAGAATCAGAAGCTCATATACTCAACGAGGCATCAAAGCTCACATTTTTTTCTAGGTGCACTTGTGCTCCAAATTTTGGATTTACAGGTGCACCACGAAAAGTATTGGCTCACAGCTCAAACAAAATTTTGTATGTCTGAAGTTAAGTTGAAAACTAAAATTCTTGAAAAACTGAACAAACTATTGACATGCACACTATATATCTTGGAAAAATCTGCTGCAAATTAGACTCAGTCATGCACATAATAACATTAACTGCCACCTGGTTAGTCTAGTTGGTAAGGTGCCAGTCTATTGAGCGGGAGGCTCAGGTTCAATTCCCGGCTGGACCAACACTTAGGGTCTTAAAATAATTAAGGAGAAGGTGCTGCCTTTAATCTAACATCAGAAAATGGTTAGACCTTCATGTCTTCTCGGATAAGGATGTTAAACCGTAGGCCCTTGGAGTCCTTCTCGCATGGGTCTTCGTGACCTTTCAAGGCTCTCCATCCACCTAAGAGTGGTAAATTTGAGAAAATCAAAATCAAATAGTATATCCTTCAGTTACTTCAGTCAGCATGTGTGTTACAAGCACATGCATGCTCGATTGTAAAGCAATGGTCACCAGGCATCAAAGAGGGAGAAAGTTATTCAAGCTGTTCTTGATGAAAATAGCTTAGTAGCTACTGCAAAAAGACACAATAGGTGGACTGATAAACATGAATTTATCTAAAACGTTCTTAGCAGAGATTAGGTGATATTGTGGAGAAACATGTATACAAATTGATATATGAACAGACATAAACTATAAATGTTGCTGAAAATAAATAGCAAAACAGTTACTGTTCATCAGCAGCATACCTAAATTGTGTGCAATTCAACAATTGGTTTTGGCTCCATTAAATCCTGTACCAATTGAAGAACAATTCAGGTGGAGCCACCCACTAAGTGAGCACAGTAACTGAACAACGTTAGCAAAATAAGGAAAACATACAGATGAAACTGTTAGATATTAATAATTCGCGGCACACAGAACACAACAGAAAGCAACCAGCTCACGCATAAAACACAAGCTAAAAAAAACCTTCAATGATCTTTTCACCATCAGACTTCATGTCATATGATAAAATTTGCATCTTTTTGCATACTGTGTGATCAAATTTGTTTTTTTTGGTCACATTTAGCAAATTCTGGTTATATAACTTATGTGACCCATTAGTTGCAAACTTTGATCCCTGTTAACACTACAGAAACAGGGGATATAGGTGCCAGTGTTTTTAACCCACGTATGATGGCATACTGGCCTCCATAAATCATACCTCCTGCAAATACTCTGTTGATATAATTTCTCTTATGGTCTGAAGGTAGGATATATGCTTTATACTAAAAGAAATTTAGTTCACATTTGAAAAATTCCTAAAAAAAATCAATATCTCAAAAGCCAAGGATTGTATTTTTATGATTTTCAACCCATAAATTTTTTCAATCTTCATTTCTAGTAAAAACTTATATCATCAGGTTTCACGTTTTCTATGGATTCATTCATATGGTCTTTCTACATTTAAAGAAAATGGTGGGATCGATGCTATCCAGCTTCTTTTCTCCCTTGTCTTTATTGACTGTCTTTAACTCAATCTTTGTTGGTTTTCTATTTATCCTCCTTTCATTTTCCTTTCACCAAACTACTCCTTTTAATAATATATAACAAAGAATCTTTACACATTCTAACCACCCAAAGTTTGTGGCAAGCTTTATGATCAAAGTCCTCATTATCAGGAGTGCTTGCATTATACAGTGTATCCTCCATTATCTGAACAGGCTGAACCTAATTTAAAGAAGGGCTGTTCGGATATGCCGAAAATTCGAATAATTGAAGATGACCTTTTGACTCTTTTCCATGGCCCCCTAAAGGGTAGTTTTTTGGCATGACTGAAAAGAAAACCACAACAGAAAAGAAAATTACTTTTTGTGTCTGATACTCATGATAATCACAACATGATTTGTCAACAAAATTCAAAAATCAACGAAAAGAAAACTTCATCACTTTACATCCTCTGAAAAAAGGATTGACTGGTGTTCTACTTGCGCCAACGCTTGCTCACTTTTCAGCGGCAAGTTTCGTGCAGTTGTACAAGCAAATGGCAAAACATTCTGGCCACTCAATGAAGCCACATTTCAACTCACTGTGGTTAATCGAACATCTGTTTGGGATAAAAAAATGACTCAAGTTTGGTATTCGGATAATCGAGGTTCGGATAATCGAGGATGCACTGTATTGTGAGATCGCTTTAGGATGTGGCCAGAAACCAAGATGATGGAACTTCTCAAATTTCAAACTGCCATAGTCATAAAAGACAAAAGATATAACCAAATCAATTATTTTTAAAAATTTCAGGAATTTTTGTGAAAAAGTAGTTAAAGACAAAAAGAAGAAGCTTTGTTCACTTTAATGTCTGTCTATTCATAAAATTAATGTATTCAACATTAGATAATAACTCATTAAGCAAATATATTTTGAAATTTGATTTTAAACCCATTTATTTTTATAAAAAAGTCTGTTTCAGGGTTTAGCTGATGCAGCAACCTTGGAGAATGTATTGAAAAGAAAAAAATTATCAAAAGTATTTGGCTCTGGTTCCTGTTCAGCTCTGGTAAAACTTCTTCCCAACAATAAGGAATTATTTATCTCACACGTCACCTGGGATGCATATTCTAGTATGTTAAGGATTTTCAAACTTTATGATCTCAAGTTTTCCACTAATGGAAAAACAGGTAACAAATTTGGTTTTTCAACTTTTGATATATACAGTAATTACAAATATGGCATTCTGATTAATTATAAACAGGGTTTGTATGGGCCCTGGAAATCCTGGAAAACCCTGGAGTTTTTTTGAGGCTCTGAAAAATATTTTCTGGTTCATAGCTTGTTTTTATTTTTCACTTGTTTTCATATCCAATTGTTTTTACTTTAAAATATATTGTGGTTTGGTGTAAAAGAAAAGAAAAGAGGTATATAGCCCTGATCTCCCTTTTAATAGTTTTTCAGATTCTAGTTAGAAGGCTAGTTTTTTAGGGTACCTGCCTGAAAAGTTGAACTGCTAGCCTGTTTAGGTGTTGATGTGGAAAGTATTAAATTTGATGTAGTACTTATAAATATTATGTGTGTCTTTTTTCAGGAAACATTATTCCTGGCTATAAACAAGCATTTTCTTCTTATCCTGGCTCATTGCTGAGCCTTGATGATTTCTACATGATCAGCAGTGGCTTGGTAATTGAATTTTTTTTTGCCAGAGTTGGCTTTTTCCTTTCCTTATGTGGTTTGGAAAATGAGCACTACCTTTTGAAAGGAACTTTAACCTGCAGCACATTAGTGTTGTATCAAGGGCAGGGTATGCCAAAAATTTTCTCATCAACTTACCCGTCTGATAACTGCTTGTCCAAAATATTTACTTGAAACTATGGTTAGAAATAGAGTAATATGTAACTTATGGTGTGTTGTTTTGTAATTAAAAATGTCCAAGTTGTCCTACGGACAAGTTATGTTAAAAATTTGTTTAGCCAAACTTAATTTCTGCTTGTCTTGGACAATCAGACATAGGTTTTGGCACACCCAAAGGCGGCGTGGTTGGCGCAGTACGTAAGATCTGTGCTTTCCAACCACAAGGTCCCACGTTCGATTCCTCGCCTGTACCGAAAATTGAACATTTGTGTGACCTTCTTTTCCATCAAAGCTTACTCAGCTTTCCATCTTTACGAGGTCAGTAAATGAGTACACCAGTACCAACCTCGGCTGGGAGCTAACCTGCGATGGATTAGTGTCCCGTCCAGGAGGAGTCAAAGACTTTCATCCGCTTAGCACTACAGAAACCGGAGATAAGCGCCGACCTCATGGGCCACTAGACTCGGAAAAGGATTTAGCTTTATTAGCTTTAAAATCAATTCATCTTCTGTTTGGTGAGTACAACATCGGGGTAACTTTAAACCTTAAGGAGACCTACTTTCTTGGCTTGCAAGTAAAAAAAATTATGAAGATAATCCTCAATAACACCACGGAAACTTGCGACAAGCTGAGACCATGTGAGTAACAAGGGTTGTAGAAACAAGTAAGCTTTACTGTTAATGGTTTGAAAACACGAATTACATATGCGTTATTGAACAAGCGTGAGGTCAAGATGGCTGGATATTGGCCAAGTTCGTTTTTTGCGTTATTATGGACCGAGACAAAGTCGAGGTCCATGAAAATGCAAAAAAAGAACGAGGCCAATATCCAGCTATCTTGACCCAACAAGCTTGTTCAATAAAGGATTTATTATATGGCCAAAGAATTTCACTTTACTACTGAAAATCCCGAGCGGGCAAGATGGCCCTATCTTGCCTGCTTGTGTAACCAATCAGAACACAGAATTCGTTTCATCTTGCCCGCTCAGCGAGGCTGCCATATAATAAATTGAAATATTGCTTTGAGTACTTGTCTGCGTAGTTGTCCTGAGAAAAACTGTTGCAGTACCATTGTTGCACCAAACTAATAGCATTTGGCTAGCATTTTTTCATTTATTCTTCTTTAAGTATGATGATAACTACTGTACTGGCAGTTTAACCGCCAGTCACCGACAAAAATCTTCCTTTGGACTACTTTAACCCAAACAATCGCTGGACACACAATGCTTTACTTCCACCGAAATGTTTATGTTTCTAATTTTTATTTTTTGAACAACAATCAGCAAAAAAAATCCAAAATCTCTTGGATAGAATGAAGTCAAGTTTTAATTTACATACAGGTTTCCCAAGAAACTACCATTGAAAATACGAATGCTGCCTTATGGAAATATGTCACAGCTGAGGGTGTGGTGCAGGAATGGCTGAGGACCATGCTGGCCAATAGACTGGCTCGGACATCTGGAGAGTGGAGCTACATATTCTCCAAATTTAATAGTGGAACGTAAGTCGAGCCCTCAGTATGTAAGTTAATTACTTCAAGATTTACTGTGCAGGGTTCAAATTTGCCAGGACTCATTTGTTCTAACTGAAGTAAATTCCTTTATCGACTTGTAAATACTTCTACTTCTAACCTTCAAAATTCTCAATAACCAGGCTTCTCTGTACCTCAAAGAACTAGTCTCTCTGAAAGTACCCACTAAATACCATTTGCGTTCTCACACTGACAACCTTCTTCTCCAGTTACCCCGGAAAAAAACTAAACCAACCCTCAGGAACGAAATTCCGTACTCTGTCAGAGCTTCACCGTCTCTTACCATTTTTAAGAAACATCTTAAAACATTTTTATTCAAGATAGCTTTTAAGTAACCTTAGTTAATCGATAGTTCTATAGAATATTTTAATTTTAATATTTTATTATAATAGCATTTTGTCATTTTATTATATCACACATTAGCATTTCAGCACTATCTGACTTACAATTCTTTCTATATTATATTTGTATCTGCGCATTTGAACATCCATATATGAATAATGCGCATTATAAATTTCATTATTATTATTATTAATACTTTCAGTTGTTGAAGTTAAGATATCTTTACCCCTTGAATCCCAACTGATTTAAAAAGAAAAGAAGTTAGCTCTTTGCAAAGCGAGATGAATGTGACTTTGGGATCAATAAGGAAAATCCATTGAGAGCATAATTGGCACTCAGGTCACCCTTATCAAATAACAACAACAACAATTTTATTTACCCCAGATTCTCATATCCTTTTTTTTCGTTCTAAAAGAGATATTATTAAATCAGGGGCACTGGCCCCCTGAAATAACTAAAAAGCTAATCTGGTCAGGGGGCCAAAGAATATAAGTAAAAAAATAAGGCATTTCTGACCACAGAGCTCTGCTGCCTCCTTTAAATGACAAAAAAGAAACCCTAGTGGACATAAGACAAATTAAAGTAATTCAACCAAACAAAACTTGTTTTTGTGTTCAGATATTATCAGCAGGGCGGACGTGGTTGGCGCAGTTGGTAAGATCTCTGCTTTCCAACCACAAGGTCACCAGTTCGATCTCTGCAGTTTGCCGAGATTTTCGAATATTTGTGTGATCTTCTTTTCCGCCTAAGCCAACTCGGCTTTCCATCCAACTCTCATCCGCTTAACACTACAGAAACCGAAGATAAGCGCCGGCTCCATGGGCCACTAGGCTCGTAAAGGATTTAGCTTAGCTATTATCAGCAGGATCATAGTAATGTAACGTTGTCAATAAAATTTGACCACAATCAGAACCATATGAATATACCAGTAAACATAGGTATTCCCTGAATGTTGCCTAGTGCCCATATTAGTGGCTTCAAGTTTGATACTAGAACGTATGTACTACCTTACTTGTATTTATTATTTATGCCACATCCCACAAGCACAGCGCTTCACTTTCCCTTCCCTTTATTTGTAGTTACCGTATTTATTCGATTAAGCGCCGCAGCGCTTATTTAATTTTTGTATTGTTTGGTGCGGCGCTTATTCAAGGGCGGCGCTTTTTCGGGGGCGGCGCTTATTCGGGGGCGGCGCTTATTCGAGGGCGGCGCTTATTCGGGGGCGGCGCTTATTTGAGGGCGGCGCTTATTCAAGGGCGGCGCTTATTCGGGGGCGGCGCTTATTCGGGGGCGGCGCTTATTCGGGGGCGGCGCTTATTCGAGGGCGGCGCTTATTCGGGGGCGGCGCTTATTCGAGGGCGGCGCTTATTCAAGGGCGGCGCTTATTCGGGGGCGGCGCTTTTTTGAAACACGAGCTTTTGCAATGCAAAAGAAGTGACAAGTTTTCTCCTATAATGAGAATTTATTTTGCAAATTTACATTGAGATCAATGAAATAGCAAATAGAACATCAACAATTGGGGATTCAAATACCAAAATAGTCTGTTTGTTCTTTTTCTTTTATATCCATCAACTAAAATGATCTACATGTTTAAAGTTATCACTGCATCGGGCGAATTTTTTTTTCCAGCTCACTTCCCACGCGCATCATGTTCTGCGTAGATTAAAATGACGTAATCACTCCAGATGAGTGGAGACTGGTGTACAGAAACAGAATTTTTTCCCGGTTTTCCAAATAAACTGCAGCTGTACTCGACATTTTTCGGAATCCCTCACACCTATCTAAACACTGCAAGAGAGCGTTTGAATAACAGTTGTTACCAAAGTTTCGAATTCCCGTCAAAGGCATGTTTTCAAACGACTCAAAATAGTTTTTTATTTTGTAAACCGGGAAAAAATTCTGTTTCTGTACACCAGTCTCCACTCATCTGGAGTGATTACGTCATTTTAATCTGCGCAGAACATGAAAATTCGCCCGCATCGGCCAGTGGGGTGCGGCGCTTATTCGGGGGCGGCGCTTATTCAGGGGCGGCGCTTATTCGGGGGCGGCACTTATTCGGGGGCGGCGCTTATTCGGGGGCGGCACTTATTTGGGGGCGGCGCTTATTCGGGGGCGGCACTTATTCCGGGGCGGCACTTATTCGGGGGCGCGCTTATTCGGGTGCGGCGCTTACTCGGGGGCGGCACTTGATCGAGTAAATACGGTTTGTACTTTAAATGGGGTTGAGATAACTAAGTCTTTCTAAAAATAGATTTCCTCTTCATTTGTTACTTTTTCCTTTCTTAAACAGGGATAAACTTTCTTAAACAACTTACATTTTTATTGCTCTTTTCCCTTACATCTTTTCATGTATTCGCACCAAACATTGAAATGATTGCTTTTTTGGATATGGTCTCTTACACTCACAAGATACAACAACCAGGTATAGAAAACATTCCTTACACGCTGAATAGTTGTTAAAAACTGTTGAAGTGATCAAAGTTAGTAGAGTGGACTGGTTATGAAACTTAGAAAACTACAAAGAAGATTACAATGCAGCTTTGTTTCATGTTGTGTGCACGGTCACAGTTATGATCTTTTGTTCTAGGTGTGATGGCTCGTTAGTCTATTGGCCGTTTCCTTATTTGCATCTGAAAACCTTTTGTAATCTGTGCACGGTCAATGTCATATTTCAATAGGGAAAGAGAGAACAAAAACCTAGAACAAAGAAAGCCACCAAGTTTCCTAACCATTTAAATCTACTAACTATGAAGTGATGTAGCAAGTGGTAAAAACACGTCATTTATGAACTTTATATTGCAGTGTTTAGTTATTGCAATAACTCAGACCAATTGTCGAAGTGGTAACAACCGAAATTTCAGCTCTCTACTCTACTTATAATGGTTTTAAACAGTTCGACTGAGAGTTGATTTAGCACTTATTTTATCAAGGCCGTTGGAGCAGTGTGGGCAGGGAGGGGCGCTTATTTTCCCTTTCGTAAACGTTCGTCGCCATTTGGAACAGTCGTTGCCATTTTTGAAACAGTTGTTGCCATTTTTTAAACAGTCGTTGCAAACGTTGGCAAGTACAGTTTTTTTTCTTTGCAGCGAAGCAAACTCGTCCCACTTGTCCTCCAAAAAGCCGAATACTTCTATTAGAAGTTCCATATTAAATATTTTCTAAATACCACCAGAATACGTAGAATTGGCATTTCGGAGAGTGTAGTTTGCCAAAATTTCCCAGGGACCCCCCTAGAGGCTCGTGCCTTCGCCGATCACTAAAATCTTTTCTGCCCCCCCCCTCCCCCCCAGTCATCATGAGCTTCCGCCGGCCCTGTTTATACACAATCTTTTTTGAAGGAGCCTTTGTTTATGTATTGGAAACAAACAGTTCCTGCATGGTAATCAAGACAATCTGAATAAAATTTATGAAATAATGTTGATAATAAATTATCATCGCCGTAAAGATGAATAAGCTGACGTTTCGAGCGTAAGCCCTTCGTCAGAGCATCACATGATGATGCTCTGACGAAGGGCTCACGCT
>JAOEHV020032484.1:0-17854 GCA_025447995.2 Isaurus tuberculatus | reverse complement strand
ATTTTGGGGGTGTTTGGTGAAATTTTGTTTTTGGTCCAAATTTTTTGGTAAGGGGTTAGTCCATGGTTTTGGTCGGAGTTTGGGTCATTTTGGGAAGGGTTGGGTCAACTTTTTTTTTAGTCGGATTTTCGAGGTAAGGGGTTAGTCCATGGTTTTGGTCGGATTTTGGGTCATTTTTGGGAAGGGGTGGGTCAACTTTTTTTTTTGGTCGGTTTTTCGAGGTAAGGGGTACATTATCCACGTGGTTGAAGAACGGGAAATGAAGGAAGGCAAAAAACGTGAAGAGGGGGAACAACACACTAGGTCAGTCAGTGTTTTTAAACTTAAAAGTACTTCCTAAACCTAGGAAGCCAGGGTATTCCTGTAAGCCGCTCGATGTTAAAAGAGAAGGCAATAGCATATGCAGCACAACTGCAGATGTCAGATTTTAAAGCACCTGATGCCTGCTTGATAGTTAGAAATCTAGAAACAGTGTTACCTTTAAAAGTATCGCAGGTAAAGCCAATCATGTACCCCACAAATGACGGCAGCATTGGAACAGACCACCCTGCCAACCATCTTGTCACATTACAGCCTTTCTGATATTTACAATGCAGATGCGTTTTGGCTATATTACTAAGCTCCTCCTGCCATATCGCTTCATCTAAGATCTGAGAAATATGAAGGTTGGAACACCGCAAAATCCCCTTAACAGGTATGGCTTCTGCTAAGGCAGCTGGGGTTAAGCTTCCAGTGTTTGTTGTTGGAAAATCAACTAAGCCCCGCTGTTTCTCTGGAGTGCGCAACATTCCGTGAAGATATTGAACACAGTATAAAAGTTGGTTGGACGGTGTTTTGTTTGAGGAGTACATGAGAGAATTTGATCAGAAGTCTTGATGCAAAGGCAGAACGACAGCTGTACTTGGGAAGCCCACACCCAAGATCGGCATACTCCTAGCAATGGACATGTTGGTCCGAGCGTGGGATTGTGTGTCAGTTAACACTATAAAAAACTGCTTTAAAACTGCCGGCTTATCGTAAGAATCACAGGAATGTGCACGTGCTTTAAATGATGAAGACGGTCAATTCAGAGTGTTGGCAGAAGGACTAGTCAGTTTACGAGCCCGAGATTCCAACCTGGCTCTAGAGAATGTCACTGCTAAAATGGTCGTTAAATGTGATGATGAATCCACTTGCAAACCATTGTAACTCCAATCCTCGAATGGAGAGGATACAGAAATGGACAAGATATAGAAAAGTTGAAGAGGAGCCCCCAGTGCCGTACCCTCCCAGTATGCGCTACGAAATGCTGTAGACCAGTCACCTGATCGACACTTTTAGCTTCTTTGTGGATTGTTCAGTCGAGCGTAAGAGGTACAAAGCTAATTTCGGTCATCATTGAGAAAAGCTTTGCTAAACGGAAAAACAAAAAATCATTACTTGCTACATGTGTTTAATCACAGGTTGCCAGGACGTTTCGTTTCAGTGTAAGGCCACACACGCCAGACTTTTCAAATGCAAATGATGCATTGCTTGAAGTCTGCTTTATGACTTTAGTACTGTGTCTACTTGTTTTGTTTGTACACGAACTGCAAACCGCATGCAGCTAAAACTTGTAACTAGACGAATCTCAGACGCTCAAATATCGCAAGTTGTTCTAGACTGACTGGTTAAGGCTGTATTTACCTACTCGTTTAGTTTGAAAATAAAAATCTACAACTTCCACGAAGTGTGTATGAGTTTGTAACTTGGTGTTTATTAACCAATATCTAACCTAATTTTGATGATTTCAGGTTACCTTCGAGTTTTCGAAGTGACTTTATTTTCCCATGAAGGTTCGAAAAATCGGGATTCCACTGTACTTTACTGGTAAAATTGCAGTTTAGTAGAGCAAGCACATTGAGACTCTATTAAGAGCAGGGGTCAAACTTGTTAAAGCTCAATCTGAGGCTCAATAACTATAAAAAACTTTTCATGTTAAAAATCTCGTAATTTACGTGTCCATTCAAATGGCATGTTCAACTACTCTTGATAACAAATAATATGAATAACATTGATGGGAAATGTTAAAAAAAACGGATTCTAGTTATTGTCTTAGGTCATGTATACCTTCTCAGCCGGTATACAGGAGTGAGTATTAGGTTTTTGAGTTTCCTTTTTTTTTATGGTTTGGCCATTACCTATCCCTTTACTTATTGACCGTCCCGGTAGCAAGAAACGGAAAGGAAAGTATGTAAGTTTTAAGTGCTAGAACTGAAAGAGCTGCATTTATACTCATTTCAGAGAATGGATGATACCAATCAATTTATTTTAACTATCTTTAATTTAACCTCTTTACGTACAGCAAGTGTTGCCAAATCTTTCCATACATGATTTAAGTGATCGACTGCACAGATTTTGGCGTCAAAACTGGTTCTATGGAGAATGAAAAATCGAACATCCCAAATCTCGATAACCACGCTCTTTAAGTTTAGTTATGCTAGCGTTGCTTTTCCATAACTTGGTAACTCAGGCTGGATGAAAGTTCCACTTCTTGCCGCAACAAAAGATTTATATCTGTGTAATATAATGGAATACTTTCATCAAAAACTTTTACAAAACTAAAAATCAGACAAAAAGTATCAGATTTTTGGTCTTATCAAAAACTTTCAAATAACTCACGAGAACACTACAGCTGGTAAAAATTTTGGATCAGGCCACTACTGACCTTCAATGCAAGATCAATGAGGCAAGCCTTCTTTCATCCAGCAACTTTGTTATGTTAATTCGAAACTTTCTTTTCAATTTAAGTTAACACCTGGCATTCATAGCAATGCTGTGAAGTATTTTTAAATTTACCAATCCTACGGAAGATAACAGAAAGTCAGCTGCCGAAACATGTTTATTTTATTTTTTTATTTTATTTTGCTTTACCCCGAAGAAGGGGCCGGGCAACACCCACAGATCCGAGATCCAATTACGGGGTTCCCGAGGGCCTACGGTTTAACGTCCTTATCCGAGAAGACGCGAAAGTCTAACCATTTGCAGATGTTAGAGCAAAGGCAGCACTTTTTCCTTAATTATTTTAAGACCCTAAGTGTTGGTCCGGCCGGGAATCGAACCCAAGCCTCCCGCTCGATAGACTGGCACCTTACCAACTAGGGTAACCGTTAAGACTTTCTTGCTTTTCCTTAAAAACATTATAACCATTTTATTTTTATGTAAATTAATTGAAAAAGTTAATTCGCCGATGAGGGACCGGTCATTATTTATGGCCGGAGTTGGGGCCGAAGAGAAAATGGTTGGGTAAAAAAAATTTGACCTGCCTTAGGTGGGTAGAGGGAAAATATTACCTAAAAAGAATTGGGTACAAAAGAATTAGGCCTAGGACATGGTTTGGTAGAATTAATAAGGAATTGAATGTTGGATAAATAAAATTTAAGCAGGAAAAATAATTTCTCTTCGGCCCCAACCCCGGCCATAAATAATGACCGGTCCCTAAGCTAGTTCAGTCTGAACTTGCTAGCTTGATTACGAACACGCCGATTAATGTCAAATACTAAATAGTACTTAGAATGTTCAAAAACTTGTATAGGAGATTAAGAGATCAAACACGTTTTATCGAATCGTTTGAATCGTGTATCTCCATAAAGCAATACTGTTTATATCTTAATGTTCATCACCTCTTAGCTCAGCAGACTCCTTGAAAACAACCCTAAAGTGTTTGACTAAACAATAATAACAAAACGGTTCCGAATTAGCACAGTTTAGCTTTCTTAAAACACCTAGGCCTGTTATACACAATGTTTAGCTCGAGGTATATGGTACTTACATGTCTTTATACCTTCTCCGTTCGGTCTCCGACACAGATGGTACCATCGACTGGGCTGTTCTCATTAGATCTGATTGGCGGATTGTTATAGCGGAAGATGATTTCTTCGTAAGCAAATCGCTTGAAGAATTCTATCACAGTATTTAAAAATATAAATACTTTAACAGCAAAAGAGAAGATGAACTCAACAAAAGAGTAACAAAAGCGATTTTCAGATTCTATTGTTAAGCTTTATTGGGTAAATTTTACTTTCTATTACACAATTTTGTAAAAATTCAAGTACGGTGACCAGATGCAATTTTTTTCGTCCCTTCAAGACGTAATCGATATACACTAAAAACCTTAACGAAAGACTTTCAGTACTTTACACATTTGTTTAAAGAAAAGCCAAGTTAACAAATCAGTCAGAAAATGTTACATGAATTGGATTTCTTGAGTGGGTTTCAAAATAGAAGAAAAATATTACTTGAAACCTGAATTGATTAATTATTACCAAAAAATTCGTTATTTTACCCCAGTCTAACAATTTGCTATATGCCAATGATAAAACCGAAACTATTACGCTGAACTTGGGGAATCTCAGTTGAAACAACTCTTTGACAAAGTATGTTTTGTATATGCGTACAACTAAATTGATATTAACCTTTTGTGATGGTTCTTGCTCTAACTTTCTTAGTTGATTCTCTTCTATTGCTGCTACCTGCAAAAAAGCAAAAAATGGGGCTAGTTTGCCAAACTACCACTAAATTTAAACAATTTTTAAAATTTTCAAAGGCAACAACGCGTCAAGCTATCCCGGATTGTTTCTCCGAATGGGGCCCAGTCCCTGCAGGAGTACCCCAGGGTACTAAATTAGAGCCTTGGCTATTTCCTTTAACCAGTTTGATAAATTTGTAAGTTTGACACCGTAAAGAATAAGAAAAACTGACCGGAGTGAAGTGTGTTAATGATCAACGACTTAAGAGTTCCCATCGCACAAACATGGAAATTTGTTGACGATACAACCGTGGCTTAGACTGTACCCCGTAACACCCTAAGCGACATTCAGTGTGCCGCTACCGTATTTGAAACGTGGTCGAGTGCCAACAACATGCAGCTAAACGCCGACAAGTGCAAGGAGATAGTAATTGATTTTAAGAAAAACAAGCACATTTTTGACAGTGTAGTAGTTAATCAACCTTAAATGGAACGAGCATATTACTGAATCTATTAAGGAAGCAAATAAGAGGTTGTTTTTTATTGTCCATTTGAAAAAAGCAGGCGTGAACATCAGTGATATTGTAAATTTTTTCTGTACTGTAATACGACCAGTGCTGGAGTAGTGCTCACCCATCTTCCATCATAGCCTGTAAGTTTACGCAATTCAGTCTTCGGACTGCAATGTTGATATTTTTAATAAAGCTACCTATCTCTATCAAATACTCGTTACACCGTCCGTTAAAATATTACTCAATAAGTTAACAAGTATGCAAACGTGTAATTGGTACAAATCAAGGTTGGTAATATAAGCCCTTATTAGTTGTGTGGAGCTTGGCTCGTTTGATAAGAAGTCTGACGGCCAAGTGGGATACAGGGAATATGTGCTATTACTAAATCCTTGTAGCCACTGAAATGAGCACTTTGCCACTTTAGTGGTAGGTATTACGCATTGAAACTAACATAAATAAATTGAAATTAAACGACGGACGCTATAAATAGAGAGACTTAGCAAAACTTTAACGTGAAACGTGAACGACAACAGTGACCACGTGGCGACAGTTTTCCCGCCATTTTTCACGTTTGGCGGTTGCGCTTTGCAGTTTTTACGTGAAAGCAAGCAGTTTCGCGTTTGCTGGGTGTGAATGATTGGCCGCCAAACGTGAAACATGGCAAGAAAATCATAGTCACGTGGTCATTCTTTTCTTTGAAGTTTCACGTAAAAGTGGTGCTAAGTCTCTCTATTAACGCTGATTTTTACTAATTGTAGAGTTAAGGGGCAAATGCCTGCTACTTTTTACCATTTACCATAACCATTCCAGCGATGTTTTTATTATGTCGTTTGGGTGCCCGAGCCTATTCGTTTATAGTCTTATGCAACAGACCCTTTTCACAATTTAACCTATTCTTTTGTCTGTAATTAAATCTAACCACCCACCCCCGTTTGGTTTAACATATTATTTTGATTTGAAAGTTGTGAACGATGCTGGGAGGGCAAATTTGAATGCAAACAAAGGAATATTTTAATCGGTAAAAATGATGAGACTTAATACTAAGAACGTCTGCTAATGCTAGTGCATATCTTTATAAATTGGACATTAAAGGGGTAATGCCCGCTACCAACGTGAACTTAGATGCTATTTAAATGGCTCCAAAAAGTGTTTTCTTTTTTATTTTAACTTTAATTAAATGTGAGCAAGCTGTTGTTGCTCCTAATTAACTATAAAGACACAATATACACGCGAAAACAACAAAAACAATATTAGTAACCCTGCTGTTTCAAACAACTGTGTGAATTCTTTAAGTTCATTTTCAATTTTTTCACCAAAAGAAAAATTTTAAAGTGAAGGCATTTTTTTTCTGATTTAACGTAAAGAGAGCAAAAAAGAAACTCCTTACTTTTGCAAATCAATCACTAGCATTTTATCAAAAATTCGTCATTATGTGAATATTAGAATACTTACCCAACTTTATTACTCTCTAGTTTATCCTTTTTTGACATATGGCATCCTAGCCTGGGGAGATACCTACGTATCTAACCTTCGACCTCTTATAACTCTCCAAAAACAAGCTGTTCGCATCATCACCTTTTCAACATTCGACGCTCACTCATCTCCATTATTCCAAAGGTTGAAAATCCTTAAAGTTGCCAATCTCTCATTTCTACATACTACTCTTTTCATGCACCAGTACCATTCAAATCAGCTTTCTGCTACTTTCAGTGCTTCTTTGTCCCGTTATCCGCAATGCATAAATACAATACAAGATCATCTAGTAATACTAACTACTTTTTACCCAAAGCTGGTACAAACTATGGTATTTTCAATATAAGGTTCTCCTGTATCAAAATTTGGAATTCTCTGAGCTCAAATGATAAAACACTAAAACATCGTACCTCAAAAAGAAAATATCATCCAACGCGCTAATGAACTATTAAATTATATATGAATTTTATTCTTTGCTAGGTTTGTGTATGTCCTTTAAATCATGTAATTTTTTGCATTTTTAATTTTATCTTTTGTGTGTTTTTTCTTTTCTTTTGGCTACATTTTTTCTGCTGTAAATAAAAATAAAATTAATAAAATATTAAATCAACGCCGCCTGAGGCAGGGAGCCCTAGCTAGTTTAGGTCTTTTAGTTATTCTAGGGCTCCCTGCAACCGAACTTTAAAATAAAAATGTATTTATTTATTTAATTCTAATTCCATATGGAATGCAAATAATGGCTTGTCGCTATTATTGTTGTTGTTATTATTGTTGTGGTTGAACGGTATTCCAGTTTATGGTCTCTTGGATTGCAGGTAACAACTATAAACGTAAAACAATAACGAACCTGCTCTGCAATTTGTTGTTTATAATCATCTGTAGAACCCTGCTTTTCTACTCCTTCAGGTGGCCAATGGACCTGGAACTGATTCTCGACGCCCGTATTTTCATGTGCCTCACGTGTGGTGCTGGTTTCGCTGTTATCAAGTATATCCCCGTAGAGGTGAAGTTTACCAACTGTTCTGTGAATTGCTTCAAGCTGGGAGTTGTATAGCAGGGCTTTAAAGTCAGCACCAGTAAACTCTTCACACACATTAGCCAAGGCCTTTAGGTTCACATCTTGTGCCAGACGAAGGTTCTTTGACAAGGCCTGAAGAACTTCTATTCTTTCTTCCTATGGAGGAGCCATATCAAAACTCGATAACGACACATGAATTACTTGACTTTTTAGGTGGAATACAATGATATAGAGAAGATTCTACTCTTCCCATATTTTTAAAAATTTACTCTAAAAGTTCCAGACAATTTTAAAAGCAATATAAACAAAACCAAGCATAAAGTGAGTGCAAGTCAGTTCGTTTTAAAGCAACAAAGTTTTGATTACCCATTCAACATAACAGCCTCTCACTGCTCCAAAAACACTGAAGCATAGCATAATGTTAGGCTCAGTATCAAGTTAAATTCAAAATGGTTTAATAGTTGGTAACTTTTGGTGTTTTTATGACAAAACAAAAAAAATCCTGAAATTAAATATGAGTTAGAGCGAACTTACTTCATTTGGAATTCCACAATAGAGGCATTTGTCAAGTCTTCCAGGTCTTAGTAAGGCGCTGTCAATAAGGTCTGGTCGACTTGTGGCTCCTAAAATATATACGCCGTGCAGACCCTCTACTCCGTCTAGCTGAGTTAAAAGTTGATTGACAACCCTGTCGGTGACCCCTGTGCTGTCATGGCCTCGCTTCGGTGCCAGGGAGTCGAACTCGTCGAAGAATAAAATACAAGGCTTTGCGCTCTGTGCTCTGTGACAAAAATGAAGGAAGAAAGAAATATTCTTGCTGACGGGAACTAGGATAATATATTTCGTCACTGCGTCAGTAAGGAAGGCCTTTGAATGAAGTACTTATCAATCAGGTTAATAAAATAATCTTTTGATATACTAGCTTGTGACTCAATCTAAAGAGAATAACAGGTGTTCTCAAGTTGTTGATTTTTTCATTCATCTCACGCAAACTTGTACAAACCAAATACGGAATTTTTCTTTGTATCGATTAGTGGTAAGAGATGGCGCTCGATGTTGTACCTTTCATAAAATAAAATTTTTAAGTTGTTCATTTGAACTTAGAATTGATTACATTGTTTTGTTACGTTGAAATAAACTTAGGTATAGGAAATTCTCTAAACAAGAAAACCAATATGCACTTTATTTAAACTTGATTTAAATATATTATAATTGTAATATTAATTTAAACAAATAATTGAGGAAAAATCTTTTCCAGAATAACGTCTGACATAGAGCTGAATATCTACTATATATAAACCTGGTAACATCAACTTAAAATCCTGAAAGAAAAATACAAAAACTCTCTACAAAATATAGCTTTACTAATCTCATCAATACAAAAACAAGTAATTAATCTATACGTGTAGCAGAAAAACTCGGCATAAGAAGGATCAAACACGAATATCTTGTTATTAAATTTTAAACCTCGAATATTGCATTTTTAGCGTTCTGATTGGTTCACTCAATCTCGGTTATCAGCTCACATACCGTATGACCATATATGGAAACTGGCTGTGAAAGGTGCTCCAAGCTAAAATATTTGCAAACAAAATTTGACTGTCATTTTCAAGTCTCGAAGGGTTTGGAAAGCTCATGAAATTTAATAAAACAATTATTCCATTAACGCCTCGTTGGCTATTTACCACCTCATATCCAACGTGCGCTCCTGGAATAATTGTTAATTAATATACACAAAAAATGTCATATTTATGTACCTTAGACCAATTTAATTAAAACATAAGTAAACAAATCATTACTAAACAACTTTTAGAAAGCTATTATCCATCACAAACACCTGTAACTCCTTTTCTAGGTTAAGATTAACTCAAAACTGCTAGCTTAGCCGTTCTGTACCTAATAAACATATCCCTGACAGCCTGCTCACTGGCTCCGATATATTTACTCAGTATTTCAGGTCCCTTGATACTTATAAAGTTGAGTCCACACTCCTTAGCAACCACACCGGCCAGCAGTGTTTTACCAGTGCCAGGGGGACCATAGAGAAGAAGGCCAGACCTTAAACGTAACGGACATTTGGAGAATAACGACGCATACTGCAATAAAATAAGTTTAATAAATAAAATTAGTTATTTGATCTTATACTCACTCTTTCTTGCAACTAAGTAGTTTCTTAATTAATTTCACAGGCATAGAAAATAAAAGATAAACTTTACCTTAGTTGGCAATAGAAGAGTTTCCTTTAAGGCCTCTTTTACGCTCGCAAGACCCCCGACATCACTCCAACCCAGATCTCCAGCGCTATGTAAAGTAACACCTCTAAGAGCAGCGGGCTTAAAACCTTTTAGGGCTGTAATAAAATCCTCCTCTTTGATAGGATCTGGTATTCCGGCTAAAGAAAGGTAAGCCGTGAGAAAAAACACACTACCTACAACAATATACTGAAAACCGACACACACCGCCCTATGAGTAAAGTTTTTAACACACAATCTAACATCAACCAAAACTGAAACTTTTTAAGACTATAACGAAACAATCACACCTTCAACACAATACACAGGACAGTTTGGAAAACTAATTCGTTTATTAATTTTGTCAAAGAAGAAAACAATGTAAACAGAGTATTTCTCTTCTTTGGTTAAGAGTAAAAACAGATCCTGTTTTTGCATTGCTGATTTTATTTTTCATTGTTTTGTATTTTAGATTACAAATTCAATTAACAATTTGAATATCTTGCACTCCTGGCCATAAACTATATTTAATTTAATCTTTTAAAGGCCACCTGTCGTGATTAGCCCTTATGGTTATATACAGGTGGCCTACACTCTTCAACCTGTTAATTAATTTTTTTTTCAATGTCCTTTCTTGTAATTAATGCGAGTGTAAATAAAGTTTATTGTTGTTATCCTCATCAACGTACGCATTGTAATTATCATTTGTAAAACTGATGCCGTAGTTTCCAAAATATAACCCGCTACCTTTCCGTATAAGTTAATGATTTGAAAACAACCACTCATACCGTACCTTGTGTTGTCTGCCTTAAAGCTATTCGATGAAGAACACGATCAAAAACAGATGCCAAATCCTTGCTCGAAAAGCCTTCAGTCTTTCTTGCAATTGAACTAGAACATTAAAACACAAAACTTTGTCATCGAAAGTAATTTGACATGCAAAGTATAGCATGGTAGCAACTTTTAGGGAAATTCTTAGAAACCTAAACAGAACCTCTTTAGTTCCAAACTGCCACCATGAACCGAATTACCTATTAAATCTGTATACCCTAGGAATCTGACATGACGAAGGTGTTAAATCTTTCTGAATACTTACAATCCTTTGAACTCCTGAACCAGTTTTAGCAGTTGAATTTACAAGATACGAAATTACCTTAAGTATTTCCAATAATAGGCCATTTGCAACTAGAGGTCACATGGTACAAAATACGCCAAACTGCAGAGCAAAGTATGTGACAAGTCTCTACTGGGAAATACAAAACAAAGAAAAATCACACTTTTCTAGTTGTACATTAATGACGGTAGATTCGATTGCTCAACAAAACAAATGCGTAACGTTTAGCACTTCAGAAAAAAAACTCGAATATAAATAAGTGTCGTTTTGAGAAAGTACGCTCGCATGTGAATTGTAAAAAAACTAGCTAAAATTAATAAAGATTTTAAAAACTTCATTCTCTAACCTTTCAGAAAATGTATACTTTGTTACGATTGGCTGATTTGCGAGTTACGTGCTATTTAGTCAAACACCCCTGTTTTGTCCCGTGTATCCCTAATTGCGCATTGTTTTGGATTCTGAAACATTCCTTTGCCCTCAAGTTTGGATATTTTGTACCCAGTGACCTCTAGCTGCAAAGGGCCTATTGAATTTGAAACAAAGAGGGCACTTTTACATATTAGACTTATATCTTGAGAACTCCGCCTACTTCAGTGCTTAATACTATGCAAAATGAAATGGGCATTGAACATTTGCCTTAATTCATCTATATAAACCGAGACGTGCTGGCGTGTGTACTCCGAAAAGTGCTTTAAAATAATTGACAAAGTGTTAACCTATTACGATCAAAGAGGACGGAACATCCGAGCAAAACACTTTGATATAAAAGTCTCTTTTTGATTTTTTATTATTATAACAATATTTGTCACTTTCTAAACATGGAAAACAATTCAATCCGTTTCGCAATAAACACTGACGAGGCCAGAATTCTGACGACGCATGTCTGATAAACTAAAAAGTGTCGTCTATGTTTTCAATTCCGTTATAACATCGCTTTCTACTTGACCTTCTGAAAAAAGCTAATGAAAGAGGTGCTGATTCCAAGACTTCAAACTTACATTCTGGGCGAAATTACTTATAAAAGCCCCGTTTATAGGGTCTATAAGAAAACTGAAGCATTTGACATGGGGAAGCCTTAGGCCATGTCCACACGTATCCGGAAATTTTTTTATCCGGAAATTTTTTTTTGCGGATTCGAAAATTTTCTCGTCCACACGCAGCGTATTCGAATCGTTTTCACCCGTCGGATACAAAAATTTTCGTATCGGATACAAAAATTTCCACTCTGGAGAGCGTTTTCAAAAATTACCGGCTACGGCTAGAAAAATTTCCGGATACGTGTGGACGATACCCGTATTTTTAAAAAAAAAAATTGCGGATGCGCAAAGTTCCGGATACGTGTGGACATGGCCTTAAACTGGTCAACGGGTAAAGATCCTTTGAAATAATGAACCTTTACTGTGGTTGCCGTTTGATAATATTTTAAGTTTAACACTGTGGAAAATAGCAGATACTAACGTTTCCGACTGTAGTCCTTCGTCGGAGTGAAGTGTGTGGGAGTTAGAGAGGTGGTTATATAGTAATGCAAAGATAGATTACCAAATGAGACAGGTTGATAGAAAAACAAGGGATATAAATAAAAGAACAAAAAGGTCAGGAATGACAGAAGAATAACTACATACGAAGCGTTCATTTATCCCAGTATCCAAAGCGTGACTTAAGAAGTCGCATTTCTTTGGTTTTCTTTTTTTCATTGCCGCCGTTGATGAGAGATAAACCGAATGCAACAACATTAGAAAGAGAGTGATTGGAAGAATGAAAATGACGAAAGAACGGTTTAGAAAGATCGTTATTGTGTATCATTGAGGTGATCCCTGATGCAGTTGAATGAACTGAACGCAAAGAGTCTATAGCAGCTCTGAACTTACCTGAAGTAGTTGTGAGAAATGTTAAAGAAAGATGCGACTCCAACATTCAAGCTTTCATACGATTGAAATTCCATGATTTTCTCAATACTCTTCAATAATTCCCCTTAACCCAATGCTGCTTAGTTTTGCTCTCTTAATAAACCAAAAAAGTCTCACTTTGCCCTTTTCCGGGATTGTCAACAAAGATGATAAAAGGAACACATTTTTTTCGGATACCCTGCAGTAATGGTATTATTTTGGGCGACTTTTTCTTCTTTATTACTGATAATAATTTTTCAATCCAACTAAATAGAATCTGTTCGTGATTTTCACTGTAATTCTATGACTTTCGGCCTGGTATGAAAATTGAAATAAGGAAATTTTATTCCGAACTATAAAAACTGCTTAAAAATGATTAGATTTATGTTACTTGACTTCAATATAGTTACAAAGGTATACCTTAAATAAAGAGGAACCCTTTCCGATATCTTTCTTTTTATAATTGCCCTCAGAATTTTTTTCCGCTGGTCAGTATCTGGGAGTGCAATTTTAACACAGCACTGGAAGATGTGAAGCCCTCTACATGAAACAAGCGCAGGATGGAGTGTCTCACGTGACCCTGAAGTTGCTACGACAGCGACTCTGCTTCCAAATGCAATTTCGGTACGAACTATGTCTTTGAATACTTTTAAACAAAAAAAGGAAAAGTGACTGCAAGGCAGAAAAATAAAATGATCAGGAAGAAAAAAATAAATGTAACAGAAAGAAACAATGTCTAAATATAATAGTCTTCCACAGAACAGAATGTTCACATAACAAGTTCATTTGGTTCACATCAGCCTAAAACTCTAAAAGCTAAGCTAAATCCTTTTACGAGCCTAGTGGCCCATAGGGCCGGCGCTTATCTCCGGTTTCCGTAGTGTTTCCGTAATCCATCGCAGGTCAGCTACCAACCGAAGCTGGTACTTATTTACCGACCTCGCAAGGATGGAAAGCTGAGTAAGCTTTGGCGGAAAAGAAGTTCATACAAATGTTCGAATTTCGGCATAGCCGAGGAATCGAACCTGGGACCTTGTGGTTGGAAGACAGGGATCTTACCAACTGCACCAACCATACCGCCATACTTACCTAAAACTCTATATTAATGTTTATTCATTTCTATCATTTTTGTATATCAGTTTTAAAAACAACACAACACTTTTAAATTGAAAAAACATGTTTCGACTTTCATAAAGCCATCTTCAGCTTTAAGTGAAGCTAATTACGATTACATGGTTATTTATAGGCGTTTTCAAAAGTATAAAACTACAACGGTAAAGAATTAAAACAAAAGATAAGATTACAAATGAATAGTAGTGTTATAATGTTTGACCTGAGTGTTAAGCTCAGGTTTACAACTGTCAATAAAAAGAGCTTCTTTTATTTTTAATTGATAACCAGTGACAGCAGAATCTAATATATTAAATTAGACAGATGACACAACTTCCTTACATTTGGAAGAATATGCTTAATGTTTGAATACATGTGATGACTTGTCCGAAAAAAGGTGCTCATTGATACACATAGAAAAATGGTGAACAGTTTCACCAGTATAACGAGTGTTACAACCCACACAAGTAAATTTATATACTACACGCGATCTTTGTTTATGTATTTACATATATATTCCAGTTTATGACACATTCAGCCGAGAAAAGAAGTATACCTAGCTTTTTAGAAAGGTCTTTTTTTTTCTCTTTTTAATGCAATATCCAAATAATCGTTTTCTCAATCTGGAAACCTGTACCTTCAACAAGGCGGCGCCTGTAAAGTGCTTCACCTCCTATTTCTTGAGTTGGACTCGGGGCGGACATTAACTGATCCAAGTCATCCAGTAATATAACAGCAGGTTGATGCCATGCGGCCTCTCTAAACACATACTGCAACTGCTTCTGAATAGTTTCCACTTTCTTCCCTAACAAACAAATTCAAGTTGATGTATCAAAACAGTGGTAAAACTCAATTTACCAAAAAAGTCGCAAAAACTGCCACTTTATCACTCATCGGGAAATTGATAATAATACCAAGTTTGAAATAGGTCGTTTTTAGAAGTTGATGGAAGTGGAAGCTGTGTTTCCTTTTTTCAAATAAACAAAATTTTGAGTGTCACAAAACAGCCAATTTCACTAATATGATAGGTAAAAAATAGATTGTACACAATTCCTTCTGCTTTAATTATTTTATCAAGAGGTAAAAGCAAAGAAAGTTGATATTGGTGTATACACATTGGTTACACACCGGTAAATGTGGTATCTTACATATATAACATGGTTTATACCGTTTGCAGAAGATTAAGTTACAAATCAAAAACAGCGGAAAGTAAACCTCTAAAATAGCTCACATGTAGCGAGGTAGCTGAGTAATAATATTAGACAAAAAGAGCGCAAAAAGAAGTCAAAATTCATGGCTATAAGCAACCTTTTCTGCAAATACTGACGCAGCCATCCATCTTTACGAGGTCGGTTAAATGAGTACTTGCTTTCCCTGGGAGCTAACCGTCGTTAGATTGAAGTCCTATTCAGGGGAATCAAAGACTATAATTCGCTTAGTGTTATAGAAACAGAAGATAAGCATCGGCTCCAACAAGCCTTTCAGCTCGGAAAAGAATTTAACTTTGGGAAAAATTGTTAGTTAAAATAAACTGAAAAGATGATGGTAAAAGTTACTTTGTTCACAACGTTCAATATTTTATTCTAAAAGTTCGGAGAGTTTATACAAACCACAACCTAAACAATATCAATTGCGCTAATAAAAAAACAACACACACCTCTCAACGGGATACACTGCACAACGGAAATGTGTGCATATACAGGCCACTGGTGTAGCTGGTGACAGACAGCATGTGCCAGAGATGTTTTACCGCATCCCGTGGCACCACAGATTAGAAGAGTTCCACGGAGACCAACAAGTAGGCTACCACCAAGCTCGTCTGCAACTGGTCTTTGGCCAAGTGATGCCAGTAAATGTTCCATACATTTTGCGTATGTTTCGTGAATTCCACTGCAAATACCGAACGATGAAAAGATTTGAACCTATTACTCGTTTCAACCAAGGTAACTAAATGAGGTGAGATAAGATAATGTGAGGTGAATTGGTACACACAGGTAAATAGCACATATCTGGCAGGTATGTTTAAAACTGCGCACACTTTTTTGGGTTTTAACTGATTCTTTTTCTTTGTTCTACGTCACCTATGAATAAGTGGCCATTCCTCCAACATTCTCTGGCGCTCAATCGTCCTGAAAGGCGTGGCTATTCTAGCAAGTTTAAAGCTTGATTATGGAATAAAAAACTGGCAGAGTTAAAAAATTTATTTTGCCAGTCAATTCAAGAGGTTAAAAATATATAAAAACAGCCCACTGTAAAACGGTTTTATACACTTTAAGTAAATTTAGGAGCCAATGGGTGACTTACCCCAGATCACCTATAGTGTTTTTGATTAAGGTTTTTGGCACCTCACAAATTGTCTCCTTTTGAAATCCTAGTGAGTTGGAAGCTGTTAAACCAATAGCCTTGCCAACAACTACCGTCACTTTATCAGTAGTTTGTTGGGTTAGGAAATAGTACACCCTGGGGTCCTTTGTATCGCAATGACTCAAGACAGTCAGTAAACACTCCAGTTGTTCATCTAATGAACAGAAAAAATGACAAGACTAAACCATCTTTTGCGAAAACGTCACTAAGAAGAAATAAACACTAAATAGATAGTCCTAATATCATAAAATCAAATCCTAATGAGAGTATTATGCTTGTCCTTGGGCGAGAGACTTCAACCATCTCGGATGTACGTTTTGAGTACCACTTTCTACTTGGGGCTAACAATCTTGGTTTACATTCCTACCTGTTCCACCCAGAAGGGGAGTCATCATCAAATAAACCAGGCGTAGCATTTGATTTATGTGCTACATAAGTTCAGAATAGTATTTAGTTTTTTAAACTTAATTACAATAAAAATAAAATAATAAATAATTTCAATATTTGTATAGTTATTATTCTTACTAAAGCTCTAAGCACTTTACAAGCAAATACAGGGTTCAAACATTAGAGGGTCTTAGAAAGTTTACAGTAGCTGCTCATATGTTTTTGAATAACTAAGAATTGCCCTCGGCAAAATAGAAGGACCACAACACTGGATTCATTACCCTGCTATTTTCGGTAAGTATGTGGGTTCTTTTAAATCCCCCGATAGAATGTTGGGAAACTGGACCTACGGTTTAACGTCCTTATCCTAGAAGACATAAAAGTTTACCCTGAGTGTTGGTCTGGCTGGGAATTGAACCCAAGCCTTCCACTTGATAGACTGGCACCTTACAAACTGGGCTAACAAGCCAACGGTTAGTAAAAGTGAAACAGATGTTCTATTCAAGCATTCGCTTACCATGTATAGCTGCAGCAACAATGCTGTTGCAGAGAAAAACAGTGTGAACAAATGTTTCCTCTGCGTGAAGTCATTGCAACAAAAGTAAGCAAAGAACATCAGATTGCATATTATCTAAGTCTACTTAAAAAAGCAAATGGTAGTGATAGTTTACCTACCATTTGAAAGAACTGGAAAAGACATCACCATACCATCTGTAATAACTACGAGCTTATTTCCAACAACACTGACCCACTGATGAAATGCTGACAAGATCTGTTTCTCACTTATTTCTGGAAACTAGGATAAGAAACTTTAACGTATCATTGATGATAATGATGATGACATTTGTTTTAAGTAAACATGTACAACAAAAAGGAGAGATGAGAAAATATGCTAGTTTTTGTCTTTGCATCACTGTCTTTGCATTGCTCTACGAAGACGCATTTATTGGGTGCTGGTCTTGTTGTAGGGTCATCCTATCTAATAACAGGGAAGGCAGATGCAAATGATGATTGGAGGGGGGGGGGCAGAGACGATTTTAGCGAGTGCCGAAGGCATTACCCTCTAGGGGGGTCCGCAAAACTAAAACTCTCTGAAATGCCAATTCTGGGGGGTATTTTGAAAATACAGTACTTAATATGGAAATCCTTGGCTTTATGGAGGACAAGTGGCAAATTTGTCTTGCTGCAAATAAAAAATTTTATTATATAAACAAGAGTGTCTTATAGGGTTTTCTGCCACTGAGAAATGTGGTATCTAAACACACGTAAAAAT